>SGPL01000506.1:0-24063 GCA_004802705.1 Bondarzewia mesenterica
TTGACACCAGCATTCGCAGCTTCAAGAACACTCCAGCCCCAAAATCACGGAATTTAAATGAGAGTAGAGAAAGGAATCGCCGGCGGAAGGTTAGTCAGGTTGGAAGGAGAGTTGTCAGCTATCGTACATAGAAACGGAAAGATCGACTTCACCCTTCGCGAACTCTCCTAGCCACTGAAGTTCTCCGTCACCTGCGGAGTTGAGACCCCAGACCATGACGCAACTATGCTCCCCTGTGAGCTCGCTCTGCGTTTGGCGGATATAAAGCGAAACATATCCTGCTCGTTTCCAAAATCTGTCGGCGTCACGAAGTCATAGTAAACCGTCTGTTCGTGATGAAAACATTCCGACAAACCAAAGAAGTTGCGGAGTAAGTCCATAGGATACTCCCAGGTAATCCAGATTCTCTGGTTTCTGTTCAGTCAGGCGTTGCAAAAGAGGGGGCATTGCAGTTGGTGAGCGGATGGTGAGACTTTCGGTGAGAAGGTCTGTTGACTATATCAAAGCTCAGAAATGGAATTAGACTTTGGAGAGAACGCCGACGCACTTCATCAATCGCCGCTGCGTCTGGATAAAATGGCTCTGCTTGTGAAAATTCATCAAGGTTCAAGTATTCTCTTGAATAATAGGCATTGAGCGCCTGCAGAGCTCGAGCGCCATACCCCATCTGAGAAATGGAGCAGAGAACGTCAGTCGTAGAGGTTATACGCGACTCCGCGAGGTGAACAACGTTGACATAATCGGGGTGTGTCGCAATCCGCACAACTCTCGCTCCACTCATCAACGCAAATTTACCCTCCTGGAACTGCAGAGCAACAAGCCAAGGGACCATATCCCCACTTGCTCGCAAACCCCTGCTCAATCCGTCCATGATAGCCTGCCGATTTATATTACCTTCCAGCGCAACTTGTAATACGACCAAAGGCTCCGGTAGATGACTCTCGTCATCCTTGATTAGTAGAAGGAGTACAAAGAGGTGGCGTGCTGGTGCGTCGGACATGAGCTGCAGATCGTTCGGTTGATTTTTGTAGTGAGACACAACGTGTAGCGCCATCATGCGCTGGAGGAATACTTCCGACGCAGGGTGATAGGAGAAAAGGGCGTCTCGAGATACATAGAATAGTTCGCACTGTGAAGGGTGAGGTGTGCCGTGCTGTATCGAACGTGGTGCCGCTGTAGCATCGAGGCGCAAAAGACTATTCAGCCACCGCTCGATACGGTCGTCAGCAGCGTACCGGATGGGATTTTCCAGCTTGATCTCGCGGTGTGCGCGCCTTCAGTGGAGCGGCACGTGAAAACTTTTTTGTAGAGGAAGTCGCGTCCGCTGATGGTAATGAAACATCTTTTGAGAGCGAGGGACGGGTGGATTCTCGCAGTTTTTGGATGAGTTTGAGGGATGGTGAGCGACCTGTGCCTTCGTAACCGTTGATGGAAGAGGCTAGAAAACCCAGGTATGGTCCTATCAGGTTGCGCACAAGAGGAAGGGGAATGGCGGTGGCTTCATCGATGATGACGAGCTCTGCTTGGCCAAGTACGTGAGCATCTTCGGGTTGGATATACTGGGAAAAACTCGTTGGCTTCAAAACTTGAGGCGAATTATGAAAACTTACCTGAATGATTTGACGATGCTGTCGAAAGACATTTACAAGTACAATAGCCTTGTTGAAATCAGGATTCGTGCTTTGAGCAATGTCATAATCCAGATGCTCCTCATAGCCAAGGGCATCCATACCCTTGAAAAATGAATTGAAAGAGCATCTTCAGATTTTCTGGCTGGGACTCGTCACAAAAATATTCGAGTACCGATGAGCTAGGGCAGCCGCAATAGCCAAGCCTAGAGCTGCTGATTTACCGCGTCCATGTTCAGTCGAGCTCAAAGTCTTTTCTGCAAAAGCATCGACGAAGGAGAGAATTGCCGGCGCCTGGTCGGTTGTCCTGGCCAAGTTGACGAGCTCGACAACGGGCTTTGTGTCCACAAGGCTGTCCTTGAGCTCCTTGAGCTCGGATTGTTCCCTGCCCTTGTCTTGGTCCTCCTCTATGGCCTTGATGTCTTTCCCGCGCGAGATAGATAGGACATTCAGCTCATCATCAAGAACAAGGCAGTCATCGCATGAGCCTAGTGATAGGATGAAACGTTCTTTGAACCGTGCGACTACGGAATCCTGAAATGATGTTCAATATCTCGCGTGGACGTCCTGTTTTTGATGAACATGAGCGTCCCTTGACTTGAGGTGCACGCCGAACGCCGCACAGCGCACGCTGAACGCCGCACGCCGTACGCCGCACGTCGCACGCCGCACGCCCGCCCCTTTGGCGGGACACGTGCCTTGAGATGACGCACTGCCTGCGCCGTTCTCAGAAACCGGAGCGCGTAGTGCGTCATCGTTTCTTCCGGTTGAGTGCCCTGTCCTTTCCTACCCCATCCACTTTGTTCCCTTCGGTATTCGACCTTCTTTTATTCGTACATTATCGTTATGGCCTTCAGGCTCTCTCCTCGTCGGGATTCCCGCCTACCGCGCTTGCAATTGGTTGATAGCCATATACTTCGTCCCCCTTCCCGTTGGAATAGAGGACGGACTTTCGTTTACCTGCAAGATTTGGATAAGGAGGTGATGCGGGAGCAAGACACGTATTATTCTCAGTTGAAGGTTCCAGCGCAGGAGGACGACGTTGTTTGCAAGCAACTTGGTAAATCCTTAATTGGCTATTTTTGTTTCGTGCTCAACCAGGTTGTAAGGTCTCGTAGAGCTACGTCCGGGTGATGCCATTTTTGCTCGCCCTAAGGGAGACAATTCATCTGGTAAAATGGATGTATTGCAGGCATTTTATCCCCCAAGGTAGTTCTCATTCTCATCGTAGAGCTAAACATCTCTGATGTAGCCTGCAGCGAGGCTCATCGACAACAAGTAATCGCAGATATTGAACGTGTGCGTGGGCAGTTGTTGGGGCCAGAAGACGAAATGAGTGGTGACAAGCCAGTGAAGAAGAATGGCCAATTAGTAGGAGGCACGGCCTTTGAACGGGCAGACGCGGGTCTTGGTATTCACGAAGCCCGGGCATACTCTATTGGTTGCTCTCTGGAAAATCCCACTCAACTAATTGCCCCTCCTGCTGCTGCTAAAATGAGAGGCGTAGATGTTGATAATCCTACTTTGGCTGGAGAAATGCGTCAAGAGTTAATGGAGGTAAAATGCCTTCACTTTCTATTATATTCTTATTGATGACCAGTCCTGTAACAGGTTTTATGTAGAATGGCTATTGATGGAGTGGATGGGCTGCCCTCTGAATTTGCTGAAAGAATGAAGATGCAGGTGGACTTGATCAATGTCCCTACTATTGGACCTCCGGACAATTTTTATTGGAATAACCTCCAGCTTAATTTGGCAAATGCGGTAGCGAAAGATAATGGTATGTTTATTAGATTGCTTTACCCTTGCTTACTTTAACATCAATTTATTAGCGGCATCACTCAAATCTCAACTGGGTTTTTTTGGTAGTGATCATCTTGATAGGCACGATGATCCGGGTGGTTTAACTTGTGCAATTTGGTTCTCTCAACTTCCACTTGGTTATGATCCAGGCCGTTTCCATCTTTTGGAATTAGGTATAGGGAATTTTTTTTTCCTTTAGTTTTTTTAATGTTAATAACTTATTTATAGGAGTCTTCGTCAAACTTCAAAATATTGGAAGCTTATACTTTTGCGGCCTCAGACGACATGGTGGTACCCCTTCTCGTGCCCCTAAGGGTGAACAGGTATTTTCTTTTACATTATTAATTTTTTACATTATTAATTTATATTCTTTTTAGCCTAAAGCATGGGCTATACGTTGCTTGGGCATTTTATATCCTTCTAATGCCATGCTTGAAAACTGCATGATATATGCAGTTGGTTCTATGCTACGCAGTGATGCTAACGCTACTAAACTTTTATGGACATGTGGTCCTGAATTACGCCAAAGGCAAGGGTTTATATATATATATATATTAATATTAATCACAATTCCTTTTTAGTGCCAATGTGCCTCTTGTGCATTCTTCTCATGCAACTTGGACTTCAGATGGTTGGGTTGTATCAGCTCGCAAATCGTTAATTCGATTTGTGGCACGAAGCCTTTATAGCTTTTGTGTGAATATTTTAAGTCAATTGCCTGAAAGCTGGGAGGTGTGTAATACTTTTAACTCAATATATTTTGAACTTTGACATTCTTTTTTTAGGTTAATATAAATGCGGATAAGTTTATGGAGGCTATTTCGTTCAAGAGTGAGTCAGAACAGTCGTATGAAACGGTAGAGGAGTGGTCAATGGCTCCTCAAATGCAAGGTAATTTGCTTTCGTATTCTTATTAATTTAAGCATAGATATTTATACCAAGTATAGATCATACAATCGAGCAGAAACGACGTCAAGCGGCTGAGCAATGGTTGGCCTATCGAAAGAAGGTTTCAGCTTTTATTCATTATGCCACCTTCCACTCTCCCCCTTCATTGTCTATCACGGTGAAGGACACATCCGAGCCGTACACTATAGGTTCACACATTCAGCGTAAGTATATTATTTTATATTTTTATATTTATTTATTAATGTCAAAAAATATTGTAGCATTTGAAGGTAAAACTAGCAAGTTGGGCAAACGCAAACGTACTATACAGAAAAATACATCAGGTACAGGGATTTTATAAATTAGTATTTATATATGGATATTTCTTAATATTATTATAGGTCTCAAGAAGGCTATTAGCCTTCGTTCAACTTCTCAAGAAAGCTCAGATGTTCTTGATGCTATGGATCTGAATGCTGAGGATAATTATTCACTGCGTGTGGAAAAGGAAAAGCCTCATGAAAGAGGTACGTATTAAGTCTTAAAGTTTATAACTAAAGCATCATAGAATATGTTTCTTTTCTTAGATATTCACAACTCAGATATTGAAATGGAGAACGAGGATGAATTTCAAGAGACTTCAGACCAAGTCAGGTTGTTAGATATTGAAATGGAGAATGAGGATGAATCTCAAGAGATATCGAGTCAAGGCAAGTTATTTTGTATTGAGATAGAGAATGTCAATAAATCTCAAATACTAGATCTTGGAGCAACAAGAGCTAGCTTTAATAGAGCAACTCTTCAAGGTCAAGGGCTAAAAGGCCACAAAGGTATATTATATTATTTTTTATTATAACTTGCTTTTTCATTTTATGGATATTAATATAGTGCATTATCAATTGCTCTTTTCTTGAACCAACCTTTGGTCTGAAAAGTGTTATCTCGAAGATATTGTTCATCAATGGGAAGCCAATCCTAATTTCTCTCAAAATAATTCTTTTTTGGCTCTGGAATCTCTTCAGCAAACGTGCCAAAAGACGAATTTGTCTAACATAGCCGTTGTGGAGATTGCCAAAGGTTGGGAGGATATGCGATTGGCAAGTAAGGAGATAGGACATATTGACTTATACAGGCGACACTTACGGGCGCGGTACCTCCTTGTTTATGCCCTTGCCTGGAATTGGCTGGATAGGGTATCGTCTTACTACAGCCAATCTCAACACTATCAAGGCCATGGAACGAGCGATCCTTTGTCTCATTTGGCTATGGACTTGTCTATTGCTTTGACTGGTGTTCGAACGGGCTCATACTTTTTGATTGCTTCTAAGTACTTTTCGGGACTCTCCTCTAATCCCACCATGATTCCTCTCCCTCAACGCAAGCAATACCTCACCAATTCAGAGGTTCAAATGCGACTTCAGGCAACTCTTTCTCATGTTTTAGGAACTTGGTTGGGTTTTCCTTTAATGCAAGATGGGCATGCTCGTGCCTCATTCATCACTAAACTCATCGACTTATCTGGAGAAGAGATTTTATGGCTTGATGATACTTGGACTTTATTTAATTCTCTGAGGTAAAACCTTTTATTATTCTTTTCAAACTCTTTTAACATTTTGATGGCTATAATATATAGAAATTTTCTGCTGCCCCTTCGTAGCCGGCGCCAAGTAGAAATAAGCGACTTGCAACCCTTATTTGCACATTTGGAGCAGCTTCCTATTTGGCAGCCGGATACTCCTGAATTTGAGTGTGCATCGTCTATTCGGGACACCATTCGTCACTGGAGGGTATTTTCGTCCCATGATATCGAGTCACAGCCCTTTCTTCCAGTCAACTCATCATCACCTTCTATGCCTATTGGAGTTTTATCACCTCCCAATCCACCTCCTCATCGGCCTTCTTTGTCTCCTGCTACCCACATCCGACTATCAGTTGTTCTTGAATGGCTGCGCATTTCAGCAGGGATATTTATCGGCGCGCCAACGGACAAAGTGAAGTACGCCGGATCACGTTTGGAGAAGATGGATCAAGCATCTCCTTGGAATTCAGTGTTGCAACGAATGGCAAGCAATTTGGATAAATATTTGCCTTTTCGGGAGGCAGCACCTTCACGACGGCGTGTACTTTGCGAGAATGGTCCCTTTTCACCACCCCTTCGAGCGACTTGTGCTGGACTGTTCAGTGCCGTTGTCTTCCGCTCTATCACATATTCCGCCGACTTTTTATTTGACAAGACGCCATATTTTGACGGTCTTTCGGCTTGGAATAAATCTGTCAAGGCCTCTAATCAGCCAGATGATTATTTTTGCAATGTCTCGGCTTATGGGGCGAGGACCCAGCGACACAGGAGATTCGCTAAAGCCATATGGGACGTTGCAAAGGATAGCGAGCAAATGCTACAAGAGGCAGAGACAAAGCCTATTAAAATGTTGCAGTTTTACGACTACGCCAGGTCATCCTTCCCTCAAGTCGGAAACTTGACAGGCTATCTGCTCAGCGCCGATTATGCCTATGCAGGCCTTGTGGAGATGCCAAGTACTACGGATATGGGCTACATCATTCACCGCATCGATGCTGGTGCAATGAAAGGGTTACGGGTGTTGGGTTTATTGCCCACCAACCGTAGCAAACCTCCGGTTGACGAAGTGACCGAGGCCTTTCAACGCGCATATGAATTTTTTGATTCCAATCTCACCGCAGAGGAGAAGGTACGTATGGGATTTAACAGAATTGTGACCGAGAACCTACTGTGTAAGGTTTCCCGTTTGAATGAGCGGCTGCCCTGGTATCTTCCGACGTAACATTACGGTAGTATCAAAATCATCCTCTATTTCTTACTATACGTCGCTATCTAGGGGCTCATCAGACCGTCGAGAAATAGGTTGAAAATCCATGTTTGATCTTGTACTAGTACGGAGCGAATCCATCCATCTCGTTATTCACCGATTGCTGAAGTCCGCGGATCGATTGTGGCGCTTCACGAGAAGTTGGGGCGGGTGAGAAACACACCTCGTTGAGAAGGCTAGAGATTGGCTTCCTGCAGGTACTCTTGTTTCCACGCGCCCCATTTCCCGGCATCAAACACATCTAGTGGTCCCAAAACACGATACCCCTTTTTTTAACCCGACCAAACCCACTCGAACAGTGGTCTTCAGGACTGATGATGGCCCCGTTGTGCGATTCCGCCTCTGCCCAACGGGCATCTACCGGGGAAGGGAAAATAGAGGTCAGATAATGCTGGGATGCTAGGCGTGTCTCATACCGCCGGCCGTCACCGTATCAGGAAAAAAAAAATAGGTAAACAGAAGACAGGATGCGAGCAAACGCACATTGCCCAGTTGATACGCAGCACCCGGGAAGGTCGCGCAGAATGCGCGTGGTGACATTTCGGCGAGTTGGATGGGAATGACACCCCATGCGCCCTGAACACCAAATTCGACCCAGAAAGCGCCCGCAGAGAGACCGCCAAAGGAGTTGGGAATAATCCAAAGTGGAATGAAGGCGCCGATGAGGAGCACGAAGGAGACAATGGTCAAACGGCGCCCGAGATACTGGGACAACCAACCGGCGATAACCCCACCCGCTATGGCGCCGCAGTTGCCGATGATGGTGGCAACGGTGGAGTGGTAATTGTCAAAACCCTTGGTCAGGGCGAGGCAGGTTGGGTACAAATCTTGCGAGCCGTGAGGTAGGAAGTTGAAGCCTGGAAGAAAAGGTCAAGACAACGAGTATGCGAAAACAAATGAAGACAAACCCGTCATGAGAAGTACGGCGTAGATACAGAGGAGCCAATGCCGCTTGAACATCATACTGCCCACTTTTCTAACTGCCTCGCTGACTTCCATCAATGGAAACTGTTGAGAGGACCCTTCCTTGCCTTTTTGCCAATTCACCGTCATCGGTCTTTCTCCGAGCGCGTGAGCGAGGACTTTCGCTTGCCGGATGTTGATGATGGGCGTGAAAAGACGGCGGGGACGGCGGAACGTTGCGAAAGGCTTCAATGTGAGGAAAGAGAGGTGCGAGAGAATTTGGGGAGGGATTTGCCGATTGTATGGGCTGAGTGTCAGGCGAGGTAAAACGAGAGAAGCAATAGACAGACGGGTTTCGTCTCCCTTGGTGTCATTCATGAAGAACTCTTCGTTTTTCTTTTCACGCAAAGCTTTCCTTAAACATCGAAATGTATATCATCAGTTTCCATGCTTGGTATTTACTCGGCGAATTTCCATCTTTCTGAGGAGTGCTCACCCAAACATCCTCTCCTCGTCCCGAATGCCTTCCAAGTGCCCCTCCACATCGTCAATATTTTTTTTTCTCCTCCATGCCTTCTCCCCCTTCCTGCTAGATTGGTTTGTGCTGGGCCGGTGCTCCAACAGATGAAGCAGTCGTTTTCTTTTTCGAGGCTGTGGGTAAAGCAGCAGTTTTCGCTTTAGTTTTAGTCTCCTTGCGGCCATGGCGTAGATCAGCGTTTACGACGCGGTCCTACAAATAAAATGGTCAAGTATCGGCGCTAGTTCCCCGTTGGAGTATAATAGCGGCTGCGGGTGCCCGCGCCCTGAGCAAGGGAGAGTAGTCCTGAGTAGTCGAGGATGACTTCGAGTCGTCCGTGTACGGAAGAATTTAAAGCCGAAATCTTGATCGAAGAAAATAGGCGCCCAGGACTTGTGGCTGAATTCGGGCCTTTCCAACCTTCTCTAACCAGTGCTTGACCTCCCCCACACTTTCTATTCGTCTCAAGACGGCGTTCTCGAGCTGATCTTGTAGTGACATCGTGGAGGGCTATCCATAAATTGGGTCGGACATTTAGAATACGAAGCACTTTGTAAGTCTCCCATAAGTATCAGCTTTGATTAATTGTCCTGTGTGAGTTCAAAGTCATTGCGGAGGCGAAAAGATGATGAGATGTCTTACTGGTATATATCTGCCAACGGCCGATCCCCGAGGTAACCATTTTTTTTTGAAACCGTATAGGCCAATTCGCTCGGAAGATGGGTTGCGCCGACGGAGCGCATAGAATTCGGAGTCACGGAGAGACGAACTCGGGAGATCAAAGCTGCAGCTTGATGGTCTCTCTAAGCGAACCGGCCAGTGAAAGTCTGTACTTGTCGCGTTTTTGAATTACGGCCAAGGTGACAACATTCAGCGTAGTTGGTTGATTGGCGAATTCGAGACTTTGGGCTATGGATCCAAGTCGGATCAGGACTGTTCACATTGAGAAGACAGCAGAACAACTGTTTTGTATCAAATAAGGTCTGCAAACCGAAACTAGAAACTACAAAATACCTCGACAACTGATCGAGCTCAACGCTCGGACTTCTTCCCTAGAGAGCTTGCGATCCTGATATGTGATTGATTCTATGGGGGAGCCTCTCTTCGACCGAAAAAGGGAGTATACAACATGAACTCCTCAAGCAGCAGCCGTCTTCCCCAATACCCATCGTCAAAGTTGCGCCTCAAATCCGAGCGCCTCACGCCCAACTCGCGCATCTTCAGCAGAAGCGGAACCTCACTGGCCTCGCCGCCCGATCTCTCCGCCGCTCCGATGAAGTGGCCGAGTGGTATATCGTTGAGCTCCACCTTCCTGACATTGGTTAAAGCAGAGAATATCGACCGCCACTCGGCTCGCGTATACTTCCGGCGGTCGCCCTTCTCATGTACGCGTCGGGCGGAATCAGAGACCTCGATATGGAGGGCGTAGACGTCGCGGAGCGGTAACAAACTGCAGATATTCCCGAGTACGTTGGCTTGCTGTAGGGGAGGCGCCGAACAGTGCACATAAGTGTGTTTGAACTTCGCAGACGTGTATGCGGACAACTCAATACCGAGAGATCCGAAGAATACTATGATCGAGTGCCATAGACGGGTCCCGTCCGCTGACGGCACTGGATCCATGAAACCCGGTACAAGGGGTCCAGGAATGAGGGGCGGTAATAGCACGATTTTCATCCTCGCGTCGAACGGAATGACAAGATGGTCGACAAGATCCGACACGAACTGCACGGTTGCATGCAACGTCAAAACAGTGAGCTCAGGCGGACGTATCAAGCTCGTAGGGCCAGCACACATCTCCGAAGGCGGGGCGGCAACAGGGAGATCGCTGTCGTCGAAACAGATCAGCAGCTCCTGCAGATGCAAAGCAAAGACTCGGAGACAGGTTCGGAGCTGCTCCGAAGAGAAACTAGCGGAGACTAGGATGCCATCTGATGAAAGATGGGTTAGACGTGTGAGGATAGGAGACAGCAGCGGGATCGTCGTGCCGCTCAGAGAGAGTCTGCGCAAACGGGGAGCGACGCCCCCTAGTGAGTCGGGCAGGACGCCTTTCAGGCCAAGACCCAGGCCGGATTTCACGTTACGCAGACACAAGCTCTCCAACTCTGGAGCGGGTTTCACCATCCGTTTCGCCAGATCATGGATCAAGAGCATCGGACCGTGGATCTCGATGTCCCGCGCCCGGGGGAGATGCTCCAAGGCGAGGATCACGGCATCTTCGTCCATGGCCGTCGTGAGGTAGTCGGAAGCAAAATTGTAGTAGATGGAGATGGGCGCGCTGAGCGAGCGCTGCAACATGAGCTCGGTCAGCTGGTAGGGCGTGAAGACGATGTTGGTCCAAACCAAGGCTGATCTGACAGCAACGTCGTGCCAGTGGCGGCACACGCGCATGATGGATCCTCACCAAACACGGTAACCCCTAGATTTTCCCCGGACGGGCTCATCAGCACACAAGAGAAATATTGCGGCGAGGATCTCTGTGGGAAGGCGGGATGTATAGGGTTCCGAGGCATTCTTTCCTTTGGTGACGGCGAGCTGCATCAGAAAGGAGACAACGAAGAATTGTGAACCGTATTCCGAGGTATAGAAGGACACTGGACAATAGATACCTCCGAAACTACCCTCGCCTCGTGAGCTTGAGAGATCTGCGACATGTTAGGAGAGGAAAAGCCAGCGAGCCTGACGCTAAGAACAGCGGTTCTTCTGTCGAAGCGCTTCTTGTAGCGTCGAAGGCAATGGGCAGCGTGTCTTGAAATGAACTTCATATTCGGACTTGAACTTGAACGCTGAACGGGCGGTTGTGTTCACGATGGCTAGAGGGAACGACGAAAGGCTGCCCCTGACGTCGGACGCTCATCCACTCTGCTATGTAACCCCTTATCGGACACTTATTTAAGGGTCTCCTTTTCTCTCATATTGATTATCTGTATTAGTGGGTCGACAAACTGCACACGTATAAAGACTACATCTCATGCGGATCTCATGCGCGATAATACTATCTATATCCTCATACACGGAACGATTGTCTTCTGTGTGAGGTCTGCAAAGGAGACTACCCGGTCGTTAGCTTTAGAAAGCAGTATACACCTCCGAAGTGATGAATGGGCAGGCATGGCGCCCGTCGTTTGTAGGGCGCAGCCAGAAGTACACAGGAAGACTTGTACACGATCCTGGCGGCAGCAAGGACATGCCAGACCATAGGATATGCTCTTATCTGACAAAATATTTGTCCAATTGAAGGTCTTCAAGTGGGTACAAATTGAAGACTCGAGGTGTCTCCTTTCTTCCCTTTGCCTGCAACCTTGCTTGTTGCGAACAGAATTTGGGCAGATCGGTGACTGGCATTTCATACTGTTCAATGTTCAGATACAGTAGCAAGACAGTCGACGATTGGAGCGTAGAGTATGGTACACCCAAACCAGTGGGAAACGAGGAAAACGAGGTTGGGCGGTTTGACCTACGAGCGAGATATGCTTTGATATTGAAGAGACGCTGAATCGTATTCAGCTTGAAATATTCGATTGCGCTCCTTGAGCATATAACTAGCCTTCATTAGCAACGGGAAAAGTATGTTGAGAAAAGAAGACGCACTTCATGAGTTCGGTAACGTAGTCGCGCACGAGGCTCACGCTTTCCGGGTCCATTGTCGAGCCCGCCACCATCTGAGGTAGGTTCACTGGCAACAGAGACATATGGGCGTCAGATCAATATTCAAGCAAATGAGGGTGAAGGACGAGCGTCGAAGGAAATGTCGATGCATCCAGGTGTGAGATGATGATAATAACTTACCGATCATGCGCAGTAGATGCTCTGCACCATATACTGCGCTCATCTCTCGTTCGTGTCCAATGCGCACCGTAGGCCCTGTAACATATCGCTTTCGTATCTCGGCATACTGCGGTCTCTCAAAGCGGTATAAGAGAATAGAACCAAGAGCGCGATCGAAGTAGACCTGCAGCCCTGAGATGATCGTCGGCAACACCGTCTTCGGATCCCGCAGGCTGTCGAGAGAAAAAAAAGTCAACAAAAATTATGCGCAGCTAGGAGAAGGGCAAGCGTACTGAGGAGCAGGTGACGCAAACACGTAGGCCTGGAACTGCTGCAAGATCTCCACGACTGTAGGACTCCGTGGAAGAGTGACAAGCTATCATACTGACATTAGCTCCTGTATGATGACAATGGAGTGAGTTTAATGTACCTGGTTGTTCTTCGTCACGGCTTCCCAATCGTCAAAAAGGAGAACCTTGAGAGCCTCGGGCAGCGCGAGTCACAGCTCCGGGCGCGTCGCATTGTCATCCTCTTCCCTCCCTCGCTTCGTCCCGTGTCCCTCCTTCCGCCTGTCTGCAGGTTGAGACTTCGTGGCCATCGAAGCCTTTGAGTCCGCCTTGGCGGACAACGGCTCCCTACTTGCCTGGACGAGGGCTTTGTGGAGAGCAATGTTTGCCTCATTAAATTCCAACAAACGTTGTGGTGGGATGAATTCATCCCATCAAGATCAGAGAAGGCGTGCGGATGCGTACCGTGCGCTCTGAGTACCACCAGGTCAGTCACGTTGACGACACGGACGCGGAACTCCGGGATGTGCTTGTGTAGGAGGGCGGCGGCTGCGATGACTTCAAAGGTGACTTCAACACCGATGCCGACGAGGATGTTTTCTTGCGCTCACAGCGATAGTGCAGGAGGAGACTTACGTTGTTCAATGAAGTAAGTTAGTAAAGG
The DNA here is from genome assembly GCA_004802705.1 of Bondarzewia mesenterica. Taxonomy (NCBI): domain Eukaryota; kingdom Fungi; phylum Basidiomycota; class Agaricomycetes; order Russulales; family Bondarzewiaceae; genus Bondarzewia; species Bondarzewia mesenterica. Next base: position 13,305 of record SGPL01000506.1, read on the forward strand.
TTGCTCCATGCAAGATAGATATCAAATTGCATCGGTTCTGCTGTCAAGAGATTAGAGATGTACGCTTGTGTCCAACCTTTATAATGAGTAAAGTAGTGCGGGCCGACGCTACCTAGCCTCGTAGCTCGTAGTGGGTCCGTCCCAGTTTTCAACTCTCAAAACTTTGACCTCGTACATGAATATGGAAATCTGATGAACGGGGTAAATCTGATGAGCGGATAGTCCACATCGCACTGATAAAATCCAGGCTCTCGTCTGCAGGAGGTGCCTCAGGTGACTGGTGAGCACTGAGGCAGGACTTTGCGTGCTGCACTACACGCCACAAGCGCGTTACAAGGGCATGCATGCTCATGCACGTGACAAGGCCTTGGTCGCGTTTCCGACGTGGGTGGCACACTTGCAATTCAGAGCGATAATCGCGGCCGTGTTCCCTTGTGTGTGCCGTTAGAACTTACAAGGAATCGATAAGATCCGCCTATATATGAAGCGTTCGTTTGAACAAATGGCTGAATCATCTTCCAGGTATGTCCTACACGACTCCCCCCCCAAGTCTGCACCCCTCCCGAAGGCGACGCAATTTGTCCTGCCTAATACTCCTCGTGTTAAACGGTCTCATAGCCAATATGCAAGTCAGCAGCATTCGAGTGTCCACACGTTAGTCGGGGAAGTTGATGCACAACTGCGGGCGCAGCTCCACGGTGCCATTTACATCGACACACCCGGTTTCCTCGAACAGATCTTCCCCGTTGACGCCACCCTCATCGACAACATATTCACTGCATGTTGCAGCCCATATCCCGGATTACCCCAATACGATCAGACTCGCGAGTGCTGGACAGCCTTTCCTGACGTCGAGTCTGAGAAATTTGCTGAAAAGGCACTGTACACGCCCTTCCTGAACGTCGCCAACTTTATCACTGCTGTGTCCGGCGAAAATTCAGATCACCCACCCGTTCTGTGGAGCTCGTATCCACACCATCCGCCATTGGCCTGGACTGACCATTCGGCCGACATGAAGCCTGACATCGTGGCGTCCTTGGGTATCCCGCGAGACGAGCGGCCACCGTGGCGATTTATCCATGTGCCCATGGACGTCAAGAAGTCGAGCAGCCCGGCGGCGGCTCTTCTTCAGGTGCTCAAGTACCAACGACAGATCTTCCATGAGTCGCACGATCGCCGCTTCGTCATCGGCATCACGCTGGCCAAGACGAATGTTTCGGTCTATATCGCAGATCGTTCTGGGGTTCTCGGTTCAGACAAATTTGATCTGCACCAGGTAGGAAGTCGGTCATCAGAGTGCGGCGGTACTACTTGTCCGTATTGTACTGACGATGCTACTACATTGGCAGGACCCAAAGTCGCTCATACGACTGATCGCGGGGATTCAGACGCTGCCGCTATCAAGGCTGGGCTGGGATCCCACGATGAGGCTTGCGTCGTCTGCTGCGTTTGAGGAGAACTCGACGCCTTCGAGGCAGTGGTCTTTCATGGTTTAGGACTACGATCCCAAGGCGAACAACTACTACTGGATTGTAGACATGCCCAAGCCCCGCGACGACGATCGGATGAAGATGTCGGAGACGGCGATCGAGACATTCGTGCTTGCCGGGTGGGTCAGTATCTCACGCGGTGCCACGATCCTCGGTCGAGGGACTCGAATTTGGAAGGCATGGAAGAAGGATGAGATGCGTCTCCCGAAGAACAAGAGGACGGTCAGTGTTCTGCCTTTACAATCAGATCGGATGGCCTTGATCGCATGTGTGACAGATGCACATCTTCAAGGATACCTGGCGAGACGAGCGACGGTCGCTGGAGGGAGAAATGTACGCGTTGATTGGCGAACAGGAAGGCGTGGCGAAGATGCATTCTTACGGGGTTGTGAAGGTCGACGGCGAAGACGACTCCACGTTCACCCTCATTCGACGACAGTTACGTCCCGCGGATCGACCGAGACACGTCGATATGTACCAAAACCGCGTAACGCCAAGCATTGAGAGCCCGCTGGGCGATCTTTCCGTTCAGGTCAAATATGTGATCGACGAGGATTACCTGCCACCGATTGAATCTAGAGATGACTATCCTCAGCGAAACAAAATCCACTCTCGGCTGGTGTTGGCCACCTATGGCTGGTCGGTTAAGCGTTTTTTGTCTTGTTTGGAGCTCGTGCAAGCTCTGAAGGACGCCATCACTGGTGAGTAGGAATAACCTTCAATTTGATCTGCTGATGACGAATGCAACGAGCAGGACGTCGCAACTCGTACCGTCAAGGCATCTTGCATCGCGACATCAGCCTGGGTAATGTCCTGATCACTGGCAAGAAAGGACCCGGTAATCGTGGTGTCCTCATTGACTACGACAACTCCATCGAATACGAGAGGCACGAAACAATTGAAGATGATGCACTTTCTGTACATCTGACATGATATCGTGTTGGTAACAATATGCCATTGACCGATTGAAATAGGGCACACAACCTTTCATCTCTCCCGAAATACTCGGCAAAGAACACATGTCTTGCGTACTACATATGACTTGGATGGTGAACCGAAGCACGACGCCGTTCATGACCTCGAGAGCTTTTTCTGGGTTCTCCTCTATTTATGCCTTGCACGAGGTGGTCCATGTACTCGTCGCGAAGAGCTCTTATCTGCGCCTTTGCCCAGAAAAACTCGACTCCAGATGTCATTCCGAGACCTTTTTGAGGCGCCGGATAGCAGCACGCTTGTTTCCCGCAAGCGGGAAGTCTTTAGCGTGGACCGTGTTCTTAAGAAAAACATCCTGCCGCTCATCTCTCCGTTTTTCTCACCGCTCACGTCCCTGGTCGTCGAGTTTCATGGTATTCTTTGCGAAGCTTACAAAGTTTACAATTTCGAGGGCATACACGACGAAGTGATAGCGGCATTCGAGAGGGCCGAATTGTTATTGATTCGACGACCCCCGAACGATGAAGAACACAAAGAACGCCGAAAAAAGGAGGAGGAATGGCGGAAGGCGGACGGAGTGGGTTCATGGGATGTCAACTCTCCGCGAAGGGCTCGAGTCCTTGCTCCGGCCATCGTGGAGTCCCAGGCTGATTCATCGACATCGAGCTGGGCACCGCGCTACAACGATCAATTGCCCGACGAGCCGCCATCTCCCACCCCCAAGCCCAAGCGGGCGAAGCATTCCCAGTGAGGAGCAACAGCACGCCGTGTCGTTCGTCACGTCTTCGGCGCTGCGTGTTTCTATCAACTTGAACTAGTCACCTTTTGTGCGATGGAGAATTGTTTAGTGCTTCTGTGTCGATCGCTATGCAATTACATGCTTTGATTTGCTTTGTCCGACCGTTGAATCGGTCTATTAGAAATTGTACATTCTCCTGTCGAAGTCGGTTTGTTATTCCATGCGACGTCCATGCTACGTAGGTCGACAAACTGCACTTGTATTTTACTACATCTCATGCCGATCTCATGTGCGATAATATTATCTATACGTACGCGAAGATGTAGAGGATGCGGAAACCAGAGCAGGAAAGCATTTACAGGGAAGAAATCATCGGAACAAGACGATAGAGTTGTTGGGATCCGGACGCAAGTTGTGGCAAGTGCTTTTGGAAGGCCAGCCTGTGATAAACACACTTACCGGTGTTCCAGCGATCGAGCGTTTAGAACGTGGTGGTTGGGGCAAAAATTGCAGAGTCATAAGTAGGCCTCGCCTGTCTGCGGATGCGTGAGGGAACAAGCCGAGCCAGTGAATCTCCGTTGAAACAACGGAGGCAACCGGCCGTTAGCTTTGGGAAGCAGTACACACGGTGCACGTCGTGTGTAGGGCGCAGCCAGAATTATGCAGGGATACTTGTACAAGACAACGGTGGCAGCAAGGACATGCCAGACCATAGGGTATGCACTTACCTGATAAAATATTTCTCCATTTGAAGGTCTTCAGGTGGGTACAAATCGAAGACTTAAGGTGCATGATGCAGTCTCCTTTCTTCCCTTTGCCTGCAACCTTGCTTGTTGCGAACAGAATTTGGGCAGATCGGTGACTGGCATTTCATACTGTTCAATGTTCAGATACAGTAGCAAGACAGTCGACGATTGGAGCGTAGAGTATGGTACGCCCAAACAAATTTCGACCCTGCCCCGGGAAGCTCCTATATATGTTCCCCCGAAAAATAGCATATTTTATGGCCAAAAAGGCCCATTTCCTGAATTCCCGGTTTTTAGCATATTTGAGATGCATCTGACCGTGGTCCGATTTTTCCCGGTGGTCGGGTTTGCGTGAATGCTGATCATGGATTCTTTTTCATCTTCTTGTCTTTTTTCACACATGACTGAGCTTTTTTTTTTTGGCACGGTGGGTGTTAAAAAGTGTTGAAAGCGGCGGAATGAGGACTTTTTTTTTCTGTGACACAGCGTGACACAGCGTGACTTTGTGACTACCCTTCCCCGCTATAGCATATTTGAGGCCCAAAATTGGGGGCCCGAACATATATGGGAGCTTCCCGGGGCCTCTCCTTTTTCCTTCTCCTTTTCCTCGCCCCCTCCCCTCCTGCGCCGGTACCTCCTTGACGTCCTATATGTCTTCCTTGACGTCCTATATGTCTGCACATCCAACTATTCGGACAACATTGAGACGCATCCTTCTAATGCCGCCAGTGGCAGGCTTGTCTACTGTATCTTTAGGCATCCCTCATTCATTTCTTAAGTCCCTTCCACCGCACCGCGCGGTACACTGGGCCTGGCCCTGCGGGTTGTTTGATTGAATAGTGAGTAATGGCGGCTTTACATCTCAATTGTTCTGCCTGGCCGTTGCCATGACCGCACTATCCTGACTTTCTGAGGACTTTCCTTCGTCCCTGGCTTTTGTATGTGCACGTGTATTCCTGGGCAGCTCTCGTCGTCTTTTATGTGCGGTCCTCCTCTGGCCGACTTTCTTGCTCATGCGATCTTCATGTGCAACAACATGACAATTGGCCTGCATCACGCCTTCCGCCGTCCATGCGGCATATTGACCTGTCAACGCAAATTGTTTTCCCTTTCTCTTACCTCTGGATTGCTACATCGCATAAATAGCGCTCCTGAAAAATCTGAGTTTGGGCACAGTAGCTTCACATCCCTGCATCAGCCCAATTCGTCATGATTCAAGTTGCTCACCACCCCTTCACTGGATACCTTCTCTGACGATGTCCTCTTTGTCTCATCCTCTGTCGTCGCATCCGACGAGACATACACTCAGAGCCCAGTAGATGAGGACAGTGGAAGAACCGCTGTCTCTTATTGGGTCGTTGCATAGGTGCCGACAGAAACAAGTAAGTGCTCGCAATTCTTACTTGTAATGTATTCCACGGAAATATTTCCTGTAGCATCATAAACTCTCGCTTTCACCAGCACATACCGATGCTCCACAACACTGTCCTGCGACACGTTGTATCATCCCGATTGTTCATCTTTTTGTTCTGCCCAATCCGGCCGCTCAGCGGCAGGATCATCTCACTCTTTGTTCTGTTTCCACGAGGGTTTCCTTCACGTCTTATCATTTTATTACCTCTTTACCCCTTATTCTTTCCTCAGAGCTGTATCCCTAGTGCTCTACGACTGAATGATCAACCTCACACCCGGATCTTTACTTAGATGCTCACGGTCTGGAATACCGTTATTTTCGTAGTTTCCTCGGTTGTCCGGACGTATGTGAGAGACTACGATCTCATGAAGCAACTATGTAGAAATTCGATGAATCACGAAATGTATTCCTTTTTTTGATGGCAATTCAATACGCTCGGATAAAACACTGATTGGGTCTCAAGCTCAAGTGTCAGCGGCAGCAGCGATTTGAGTGACTTGACATTGAAGAATCGTTTGAAATCAAGGCGCTGGCCAGAGGTACATTATGGTGCATGGTACACGACAGCAGCAAGGAAATCAGATAACAAACACAAGCATCCATGGCAAGTCTCGAGAGCTGGGCATATACGCCCTTGCAACGTTTCCCAACTCATCCGGAACTGCCAGAGTCCCTGCTGAACCCATCCCGAACTACCGTACCGGAATCCATTGAGTGTGTCGTAGCAGTCGAAATAGTACCACCAGGATTTGATGCTTTTGTCTCACTTGATCTGCTGGTCGTGAGTCGTCATTTTAAGCACAAAAGGTAGCGACGGACGTGACTCACTTTCGGCAAATAATGAGAGGGGCATGTCGTGTGCAGGCATCGTAGAATTCACGATAGTTTAGACGCGTCGCCCCAAAGAATGCAAAGAATAATACTGCGGAGGCAACGACAGACCAAACGTCTAGCTTCCGCCCCGACGAAGGACGGACGATCTAACGTCCACAGAGCATATGGGCGCTGTATCACTCTGGAGGAGTTTTCATGGGTATCTGTCCAACCCTGCCATGGAAATTCTCCGCGACTGGCAATGCTGTGCAAGATGAAAATGTTGAACGGAAGCATGAGGAGTAACTCGATGGAGAATAAAGCCATCAATTTGTAGTAGACGTTCATGGATAGCGGAGAATGCGGCTGCGATAACACTTCATTGATCTCCGTCCGGTGTGTCAGCGTGGCCTTGAAAACCAAAACTAGTACAGAACCTCGTCAATATGGTCAGAAGATGACATAACTCACGTACCACTATACACCCCTAACGAGGGCAAAGGCTACAGGAGTATCGTGAATCGCTGGGTAGCAACCAACATCCTCAAGAATGTCGTAACGATGATCTGAATAACAGCTCAATGTGAGCTCTTGATACATCCAGTATGATAAACCGTTACCTTCAACAACGTAATCTATCCGCGTGAAATAATTATTAAGTCAAACTGTGAACGAATTCAAGGAAGTCTGACAGAGGACTACCTGCAAGAGTGGGATACCAATCCCAATCAAGAGGTCAACAGTAACACGCTGTAACAGCAGAATCAGCGTTTGTACACTGAACTCGTGAACGCGATCTCACATCTCGCTTATCCATTGAGACTGACTTGACTGTCGCAATGTCGTACATCAGCCAATTGATGCATAAGTAAGAAGCAGGAATGGCTACAGCAACAGCTACCATCACGCGACTAGCTGAAGAACAAGTATTATCTGAGTCAATACTCGGAGGATGTTACTGGACAGACGTACAGACGTCGCACCAGACAGGTGTATGGTCTTCAGCACTGTTGTGCCAGATGACGGAGTTGACAAACTGGTTCAGACACGCTATAGCTGTCCAAACAATGTACAAGCAAGTGCCCGAGTTCTGTGAAGAGAAGTGCCAAGGAAGCGGTACCATGACGATGAAGAAGCCCAAAAGGACAAGGATGGGAAATGCAGGGTATCTAAATCTCGGTGAGAACCTGTCCCAGAGAACTCAGGAGGTTCCTTGATCAACCAGACAGAACGTCAGACGCATCGTTCCATCCCTTATAGAGAGCATAATTGGCGCACGTAATTAAAGTACACTTCTAGACGGTCAGTCAGAATCATCCTGATTATTGGCCGTGGGTGGCTCTGACTCGGTCCAACCCAAACCGATAATCGCCGAAAGGCCCTCTGAAACCGGGTCTTACCAGAATACCAGAACGATACCAAAGCCGTTGTATCCATCTCAGGATCACCAGATCCGCTCCATCATGGGTGCGTGCAACGAGATGTGCACTGCTCCAACTGGGATTGTGCAACCTCTGAATTGAAGATATCCAAAGCTCCCGGAACATAGAGCGTCTCCAAGTCGCACGAGCTTGAAAGCGTCCAAAAAAAGCGACAGTATGTACGCACGCTTCCAGTTAAAGTTAAGCTAAACTGCATGCGGGGCCCAGGGAAAGCTGAAGCTTGGCCTTGTGACTTGAAGACCTTAAAACACGACCAGATGCAAAATGGATGCAAGTTCTGCTTACAGGATCAGATCGCGCCATGGTTTCTAAGTGGCAATAATAGGAATTATGGTTGAGTTTCCGATACGTGACGGATCATTTGTAGCACGAAGGTACCATCCGCGAGTTGATCAGCTCTTGGAGTTGGCGTTGGCGCTGGCGAAGGAAAAAAAAAAAAACGTCAGGTCACATTGGTTTTGGTCCGTGACATTGTTTCAGGCTCGAACACCGCGTTGACAACCAGACTCTAAGTTGAGTAGAGAAAGCGATGAGCGGCCGCGAGGTAGGTGTGGAAGTAGTCTCCCTGAGGCAGAGTAGACGGTCGTCTACCTTCGGCATCTCAGGGTCTTCTTGCTTGAATTCGGAAGGGGAAAAACGAACAGAGCATAGTAGCCGTGAGTTCAAAGTGAACCTAGACAACATCCGCAGTCCTGGAACCTAACGATACCAGGAATTGCCCATCATGGCGACTCTGCAGGGTTGCTAGCAATGAGATTCGTACTGCAGTAATAGAACAGAAGACTAGACTAGCAGAGCACTTCAAGAAAAAGGAAGAGAGTGAAGGGGAAAATCATGTAGATCGTACCGAATTGTGAATGTTGACTGGCTGGTTACTGTAAAACGGAACGATCGACACCTATCTATGCAGGATTGATCGGGACGTTGGTGAGACGAGACGGAAAGAATGTCGATGAAAGAAGAAAATGTAGATATAGCATCAATACATGATGCAGAATTACTCCTGTCTTGACGCTTACTTTCTACAATAGCTGTATGAATACCGAACGGAACGCCCACTATATGCGGACGGAGCCTCCAGGGAAAGAGTACGTCGTGAACATGGACATCGTCACAGAGGCAGAACTATTGAGCGTCAGGTTCTCCCTGGCCATGCCGAGAGGGTCATTGGCAGCGCTCAACGGCAGAGCGGCAGTGTGCTCGCCGATCATGGACCTGCCAAAGAAGACCTCGGGAGAAGTACACGCTGCAACGGCGCATGTGGCTCGTCAGGAAAGAAAGACCGACTTGATAGGCCGCTGAAACCGCGATTGTCAGTCATCTGAATGCATCGGAAGTGGACATTCAAAAACTGCCTACCATTCATCTACCCGAAACCCTCGCGAGGCACCATCTTGAAGTCGATGCCCTGGTCCCCGTACGCGACGTCCACCAGATGCGAGAGTTTCACAGCATCAAACTAAATGATATGAGGGGCGTCAACCCTGAGTTGCAAAGAAGCACCGAAGGGACAGGCGAGTGCGGAAGGAGCTACCATACAGTCCGTGCGACGAACGAGAACATGACGCGCCCGGCTTTGGCTCCCGGCGCTTGCGTGCGACGACAACGACGGCAACGATGGCGACGATGGCAATGATGCTGGGAAGACGAACATAAGCCTGGCGCGGGCGGTTTCGAGAAGGTAGGGGTGGGGTGGGGGGCGCGGAGGATATCATTAAAGCGCAGCAGCAGCAGGGACATGTGGTACCATGACGGTATCGCCCACACTGTCCGCGCTCAACGAAAAACCCGCCAATCCCGATTAGATGCTACTTTCACGAAATGGACGAGCTGTGGACCGGGGGGGTTTGTGGAGATATGGAGCTTGCGGGTGAGGTTGCGGTTGGAGGGCTCGCTGCAAGGGCGATGAAAGCGCTGTAGACGACACCGCGCAAGAACTTGCAGACGACGCCACGAAACGAATCACCTGCAAAGAACCAATTTCCCATGGGTATTTCCTGCTTATAATATGTAATTACGATTCCCGAAACCCTAGGGAAGCGTTCTCTAGATAGATGTCTAGATAGATGAGACTTCTCTAGATGAGACGATGGGCCATTTGACCCCCCAGAATTGTGGAATATCCCCACACAGGCCACTACAATTTTCCGATTAGTGTTGTAACTAATTCGATTACAAAACTGTACAGTTCCGCAACTAACCTTGCTTCACTCGTTTTGTGATGTCTATTCACCGGTCGACGGGTTCCTGATTACCGGTAAGTAAGTTAAGCAACAAGTTCGACTTCAGCTAAGTACATACTTACTACACTTTTCCTGCACGCTCCGAGTCCGTGCGTCGCGTCGCCTCTCCAGGACCATCCCCTCATCACCCAAGATCCCGTTCTCATTTTATTTAAATGAGTTTCTCATCTCTTCGACAGAGTCTCTCGCCGAAACGTGCGCCCTCGGCAGCATCGCCTTCGCTGTCTTTACTCCAAGACAATGGATCCACCCTCTCCGCACCCGATATCGACACGGCCATTTTTGACGCCCTTCAAACCTTGTTAGCGCCTTCTGGCGTTAATCCTGCCGCCATTACTCAGATGTGGTTGCGGGTCTTTCATTGAATAAGTAGCTTGTGAGTGCCCCATTCTAAACTGTTGATCCTCTCTCTAATACCCCGTCCCTCTCTCGAGACCGCCATACAAGCCCTCGCACAGTACGTCAAGAAGCTCGGCGATGCATACCCATACTCTAACCACGCGAATACGTCTTCGACCTCGTCCGGCTTTGGCTGTGGGTCAGGTTATAATGGTCGATCAACACCGTCACCAGCCCCTCCCGTTCATCCCCGTCCACGCACCCTTCTGGCTTCAGCACCCCTTCGAGTTCGGATACTCACGGGGGCATGTGTTGAAGAATACATCGTGTCTTGCTTGCGGCCCCATATCAACGAGTTCGTGTCCGCACCCTGCGACTCCGCGAACACAAAGCCCTTTTCCACAGCCACCAGACGCTCACCAGCCCAGAATGCGCGCAACCACCGCCTATCCGGCATCGAGAACTCATCGACGCGCTGCTCGTCATCCTCGTCATGGTCATCTTCAATCATCCCATAGACATGCCTCTCTTCCACCTCATCCAAAACCTCCATCTCCGTCTTGTCTTCGCCTGACTTCCAATACCCAGGATGATACAGTC
>SGPL01000507.1:0-23987 GCA_004802705.1 Bondarzewia mesenterica
GGGCGCACCTTTCTTCGCGCGGGCAGTTGCGGACGACCGGTACGCTGTCTCTTCGGGTGGAAAACGTTCCAGCATGCGATACGTCCGCGTCGCCCGGCTGTAATCGAGCTGAAATACCTTGTGCACCAAGAAAGGCTGCAATTTGCGCATCCGAATGAATTTCAATTTCAGTCAGCGATGGTCGGTGAGTTTTTTTTTTTACGAGGACAGGGCAAAAGAAAACTTACGACGGAACCGCTTCGGCGCGTCGAGCGGAGCATGTTGGTCGTGCTACAACAACCGTCCGCGGAGCCTACTGCCAGTTGCGGATGATAATCGGAGGCGGACGTGCTCTGGTCGATGTGATATGTGGTTAGCCCCAGCCCCGGATCATCGAGCCTGATGGATCTAGAAGATGGAGAGAGACTTCGAGAAACGTACCCATACTGGACCGCTAAGTTCCATTAGCGTATGACCCCTTCCGAGCATGCTGGATGATGCCAAATAAGTCTTCATGATGTTTTCATGGTCAATTGTCACCGGCCCGCCGGCATATGGGGAGAACGGTATGCTGTCGATCAGTCTGTTGAGGGGGGGTTAGCGTAGCCTTGAAAAGAACGTTTATTTATTTCAAGAATGAGAGGATATAATGCGGACCTCGAATTCGATTTATGATGTTACCCGTCGGCTCACGGATGTCCGTGAGATTCTACGCCATCGTACCCGCCAGTGGCGATGACGCTCGGGTCGTCCGCCATGAGTGGTTCATTCGAGCTGGAGTACTTCGGCGTCCTGATCCAGGAGAGTGCGCGGATGGCGGATTGGTGTACCAGCATATACTGCGTCGGGAAAATTCCTGATGCAGACCGGCGCATATGAGTCGATCATTCAGTGGCGGACGATGAGATGGAACGCGCACTCTGCGATGAACTGCGCCCAGTGCGAAGGGCGTCACCGATATCGTAAACCGCTATTGTTCCTGGATAATGGATGATGCAGTGATGGGTGACTGTGATATGAGGAGAAATGGAGTCTGCGAACCGTTCATGCAGTCCACAGCTATGACCTCGCTGTTAGCCCACTCAATCGTCCAGCATGATGCTTCTTCAAGCTCAATCCGTAAAAGCGGTTCGGTTCTGAAGGCTTGACTTTCAACGATAATTCATCTGAGTCTGGTTGCTGTAGATGAGTGCAGGGACTTTACCAAATAGTGGGACAGAAGGATCTCGTTGCAAATCTAGAGGATATGGGACTGCGTAGACGGAACAAAGCCGTCCTCGAATGACCCTTGGACAAGCCCGGCTTCGGTGGTTCCAGAGATGTTTTAGGCTCAGCTAGCTGATTGAAAAACGAAGCTCAAATGTGGATTTTCGCCAAACGAAAATAGATCTCATACCGGAACATGGGATAGAAGGTGGCACCACTTGAGCCCGTATGCAGGCGTGCTATCGATGCAAAGAATCATCTCACAGTTCATCTCGCCTGCGTCGGTCAACTTCGTTCCGTCAGGAGCATCTCCATTGACTTTGGGCACCTGGGCAGGGCCCAAGCTGCAAATTTGTATGCATGCGTTGGACGGCCTGGAAGCTTTGACACCAATGATGAGTGAATGTGTGGAGGATGGGGAAGATCCGACGGCCAGGTATTGCTTGTAGGAGAAGAAAGAACATATTGAGGTTTGAACGAAACGATGAACGCATTAGCAGTGAGGCTTTGGATCACTTGCGTGAGCGGGTGGATGGGACACCAATCAAGATCCCATACGGGCCCGCCCGCATGAAACACATGGGACGTACTATCTGGTATGTAATCCGCTGAGGTATGTCAGCGTTTCTTTGGCCTACATGAATGAAGACAAAGAGAGGGCCTACACATTTTTATCGCTGAGAAGGTATTGAATTCCACACTTGTCTGTTTTCCATAGGGACCTACTGAACATACTATGGGAGGCGGTCGTTTCAATTCGTTGGGTGCAGATGAGTCTGCAGGCAAGTACGGAGCCGCTTCCCTGGAGAACGTCAGAAGAACGGGAGGGTAAACAGGCCTATATTGCACAAATTAATGTACACACTCAGTATTCAAGAATGACCAACCGTTGTCAAAGGTCAATTCTCGATGCACAATGGATCTCCTATTCCCTCTCCTCTTCGCCTCGACCTTGACCGCCTCCTTATACCATCCTCGATCCTCCAGCAATTCCCATAACGGGCCAGGACCGACATTGTATCCTCAGACCTTGTTGAGTCTGTCGGTGATAGCAGGCTCGAAAGTGAAGCTATTGGTCGGGATCGTCTCGTTTGGACCGAACAAGACTGGGGAATTAACAAGTCACTCGACGCGTTGCGCGAAAGGAGACTAACCTAACGATACCCTCGCTTGTTAGCTGCACCTCTCCTCCGGCCCTCACCGGAATATGATAGATGGAAAGGGCAAAACGGGCAGATTGGGATTAAAGAGGAGAGAATAATAATAGACAAAGGCAAGTATCTCTCTTCATGCTGAATGCTAAATCAATGTGGTCCTGGAGCGGTTTCTCTCGCCTCGCACATCCCCTAGCCTCGTCGTTTTCAGATGGCGGGCCGACTCCACCACCTGCCCCGTCATTTCTACGTGGCGGGGCGTCGTGTTGGACCAGCAAAGCCCCTGCCATTTTAAGACCGTAAGGCTTCGCTCTCACCCAGGCCATCCCCTCTGCCACTGTTTCGACACGGCAGGGCTTGTCCCTTCTCCAGGACAACCCCAGCCCTGTCATTTCGGTATGCTCACCCACACCGTCCCCAGCCCCGTCGTATCAATATGACGAGCTTCGTGCTCGTCCACCACGCCCCTAGTCACGTCGTTTTGATACGACGGGACTCCGCGTAAGCCCACCCCCGTCCTCATCCCGTTCCTCAGTGCCATCGTATTGTTCGCGATCACCCATCTTGTCCGTAGCCGGTCATTTCGGCACGGTGGGCCTTCCTTCCTACCTAGCACCTCCTTAGCACGGTCGTATTATACGGTGGGTCTCATTCTCGCCCATCACCCCCCCAGCCCTGTCTTTTTGATATGACTAGGGTTTGCACTCGCCGACGACTTCCCAATCTGCGGTCTCGACACGGCCGGGCCTCGTGCTCGCCCAGCCCATCACACGGCAGGCGTTCCATCACGCGCACCGCGTCCTTAGCCCGCCGTTTCGACACGGCGGGCCTTTGCTTTTGCCTGCCCCATCCCCATCCCCAACGTCTCCCCAGGATGGAGCTTCGCGCTCGCTCGCTCGTCCTCAGTCCTGTCATTTAGCGGGCTGATAGTTGAATTGCAACAAGTAAATGAGTTTTTTCTGTATTTTTAGAGTAGAACGAATAAAAGAGAGAAAAAAAGAAAGAACACCTGCGCTGGCGCGTGCACATTCTGAGCGCGAGGCACGGTCATATGAAACAACGAGGTTGGGTGAGGGACGCACCTTTGTACCAAAATGCAAGGTTGAGAACGTGCCGGCAGAGTGCGATGTCGAAGAGAGACTTTGCATCATGCTCAAATGAGGGGTGGAAGACGTTTGTGGTGAGTGTGTGGTGAGTGAGGTGCCCCCGTCGTGCTGAAATGACGAGACGGGACAACCTGGAGGCATCTTAAGCAAGCGCGAGGCACCGTCACGTCTGAACTGCCGGTGTCGGCGTGCAGCAACAGCGTCTGGTTCGGTGAGCTTCAGGTACTCAGAGATGAGGTCACTATGGATATCGGCACCACAGAGCTCAGTGTAAAGAAAAACTATGAAGGGAAACACACCTACCGAGGTACTCGAATATTTTTCTCCTGTCGCAACGCCTTATGAATCGAGTCTGCTCCTCGATTCGGAAACCTCTTCTTAATCTCATCAACATGTGCAGCAATAGATTTGAGTGTGTGCTTTTGCTGCCGTGTGCTGAGTAGCCCATATTTTTTGCGCAGTCGTTGAATCGACTTTGTTCTGTTTCGGTACATTGCATCTGAAATTAGTCTTCTCGCTACAAGATCAATAAAGTCTTACCCTATTCCGTAAATGCTCTCATCAAAGTGCTCGAGCACCAATACAGCAATCCGTGTGTCTGGCAGTCCAAGGTGGTAGTAGAATTTGATGAGCGGCTGCACGTCTTCCTCAGGAGCTGATTGGATATGATGAATCATATAAAGTCTTTGATCAATAAGTATACTCAAGGCTTCAAGCTTATTTAAAGAAGGGAACACACGAAGGGGTTTGTGCTGATTGGGCATGTTGAACGTTGAACGTTGAAACGTTGACAGCGCACAAAGAGCCGAGAATAGTCAATGAAGCCAACGAGAAGCCAACGGTTAAGTTTTTCGTAGTCTCCGTAGACCTTATGCAGATCTCAGTTAGTCTCCGTAGCGACCTACACAGAAGACAGTCGTTCTGTGTTAAGGATCTCAGTAAAGGTCTGTGGCCAGACCTTGGTGTCTCGAATTTTTTCCACAGCTCGCAGGGAGTCTCCTTTGCGCTCCTCCTTTCACGCGAATCTTATATGCATGTGTCTCCATCGCCACTCTACCGTACATATGTTTTGGTCTAACCCTTTGTGGTGTATGAATTTCGGAAAGTTCGACTACGAAATCCAGAGCACTAAGTATGTCCTATCAAAGTTCTCGATGAGCTTTGGAGAGTGATGAGAGACATACGGTGTGTTAGCGAGAGGAAGCTGAACCGCGGGCCGTCCTCACTCGTCAAGAGGTTGTTCACAATCGTGCCAGCTTGAGAAGCGCAACAGTATGTTCATGCGCCGCAGAGAATTGGATCATGTACACGTACTGAACCGAGCACACGTTGAAATATGTGTTGAAATCTATACTTATAAAGAACCGTAACCCCAACACAGCGAAGATAGCAAATATTAAACATGATCGGAAGCGGGAGGATAAAGATTGAAAATCGAAAAGGACCAGACGAAAGCTGGAGCACACCTCGAAGAACCGTGCGCCATACCAAAGTGCTTCAAGGTTGAAAAAGGATTGGAAAATATGCATTGCGAGCGAAGCAAAGGTACGTGGATGAACTTCGATTGAAAGAGAGCAGGCTGGAACGATGAAGCAGCGCAGCAAGTGAGACGGGGACGAGAAGGAAGAAAATAAGAATTCTTGATATCGAAATTTCCTGGGACGAGTCAGTCGCGGATTGTAAAGAACGTGGGTGCGCGAAGCGCGGTGGAGATGACAAGGTGCGGGAGTCGTAATGTAAGCTTAAGTGGTGAGGAAGATATGTAGGGCAAAGCGGGGATTGACAGCTGGTGCGTATTTACTTTGGCTGGCTTGTCCTTTCTCGTCATCCTCCGTATGTTACACGTTGGGCGGCCGAAAGGCGAGATGGTGCGTGGAGCATGGATGCGTATGTGCATGAAAAGAGTCGGAAGGGGCAGCTTGTTACATGATGACACACTGGCAGCCCGTCGCCGGTGGTGCGTACGGGTCCTCACCCTTTCCCACCGGACCCCAGACAGACGGCACCTATGCAAAAATGAATGAACGTGAGATGCGACGAGCAAATGAAAAACGAGGGAAGATGAGAAGATTGGATGCTGAGAGACGCGGGTTTTGGCGAGAGGATCAGCACGTACGAGGTGATCCTTAGTTGTTTTGCAGTACCGAATCAAACTGTGAATTAAGGACATCAACATGGATGCCCATCGTTCGGCAAGAAAATAAAGCATACCTTGCGCTCGCTTCGCTCACCCTAATCCTCGGTCGGGATAAATCTTCCCGCAAACGCTGGTTGTGCTCCGTTAGGCGACGAAGCTTGAGTTCCGACATTGACTGTTTGTGAGGCCGACTACTCATTACGGCGCGTCAAGACGTATGAGGAGGGTTGCAAAGTGCAGGGTAGCGTGGAGACGAGGAGCGGGTGCGGTAACGATAGGAAGCTGAAGGGAAAGAAAGTGGCAAGCCAAGGAGCTTTTGCTGCTCGCACACATCAACGACAAAGTTAAGAGAAAAAAGAAAAGAACGGACGAAACGCACGGCTTACGGAAGAAAAAGAAAGGAGTTCAGCCTTGAATGTGGAAAGTGGACAATAATATGAAGCTGGGGACGACGACGACGGCGACGGCCAACTGAGCATAGTCGGACTTCGAAAGGCACCTTACATACAGTACTGCTTATGTACTTACCGCGAGACTTATCCGAGGAACCTTTCGATACGCCTCTTCGTGTTCGCATTGGCCCATCACTCAATCAAATGGCTCGTCAGCGCACACACGCTCCTATTAGAACCAAGCCGAAGGAGGACGTCCCCGTAAGCACTTGGAGGATACCGAGGAAGTCAGGTGAGAAGTATCACGCGTTTGTTGTGTTCTTCGATGCGCATATAGACGGTTGGAATAGCACACAAGACTCCAACGCGCTCAATAACCGGTTACCATACACCGTCGACCGGTCGTAGGAACAAAATCCTAGAGTCAGTCCTTGCAGATCGCCAGAGACATCGTGCATGGAGGCCAAGCCCTGAGTTGGAGGTCCACGGAGATGACACTTTGATTGAAGGCTCGGTTTCAGAGAGTATGGGTTCGGACGTTCGAGAACAAGACTCAGAGTCGAGCGGAGAAGAAAATGAGGATTGGGACGAAGAAGAGACTCTCGTTGCCTTTCTTCGAGACAAGTGCGAATTCCGTCTTTCCGTCTATTTCTCACGTACTGCCGACTTCGAATTTTCTTTCTTTCTGAAGGGATCCTGAAGAAGAAGAGCGCTCTGCTCCCTCTGTTCTGACCAGCAAACTTCAATCTGCCTTCACAAACTCCTCCTGGAGAGCCAAGGAAGAGATCGTCCAAAGCCTTCTCCCCCCCATGCGCCGCATACGTGGAGCTCACTCAAAGCTAGCTGCAGACACTGACCGCGACATTGCAGCAGGCGTGCTTGGATTCGACGGTGTGTGCAAACGCTTCGAAGAGCTTGAACTGCGCAGAGAAGAAGAGTTGGCGCAGGCGCTTTCAGAAAGCCAGGTAACTCTCGCGCGTGCATAAATCAATAATTAATTTGGCTACTATCATCCCCATGATTTACAGATCCACCTGAAGACGCTGTTCAGCGAGCTACAGAAAAGGTACAAGCGCCGCGACCAGCTGCAAATCGACTTTGAGGCATGGCTGAAAGAAAAGGGTATCGATACCTTTCCTCAGACTCCTCCCGTCTCACTCTCTATTGAATTCCACTGACATTATCTGCAAGCCGAACAAATGCGCAAACGAATCAACGCTCTTCCAGCTGATATCGAACATCTCATCGCGTCTCTTGAGAAGAAGGCCAAAGAGCTAGAAANGGATGATGGCAGTGCAGCGAAAGCGCAGGAGAAGCTCAAGGGACTCTTACAGAGAATGTAAAGTGCCGCAAGGCATTGCATNAATACTCGCTGGCTTCGACTCGGATCTTGCTTCTCCGCTCGTCCTCTGCTCCTCTGCCAAGGGGAACTGTGTGCCGTGGATACTTGGTCTTTCTGATCTTGTGGTGTATCTCTGTTTTCAGATGCATGCTCTCTTGGTGCTATCGCTTGCTGTCTATTTGTTGTTGCGTCGCCTCATCTTTCGCTACTCCCTTGTCAACAAGTGTTGTTCTTGATCGTCATTTTTTGTTGCGGTGGGCCGAATCTAATTCTAAAAGTTTTGTCTGTATNATAAACATATGTGCGCAATGCTGAATACTGTGCCCACCAGTTGAACAGCTCGAAACTTCTGAGATTTCTGAACTGTAGCTGTCGCGCAAATAATACTGGCCGACTTCTCTCGGATATAACCCAATCGCGACAGTTACGATATGACCTCAATGCGGAAGATCGAAATGCGGGTAGGGGGCAAGATGGCGACATTGAAGATGACTGCCAACCTCATGGTTCANGTCGGAATTCCCGGTGGTCAGGCCACGGTCGAAGGTATGCAGGGCACTTCGGCGGACTCGACCCGCAATGGAAACATACAGTATGCATCGCTTGTTTTGCTTCTCACTGTTATTACTCACCACGTTAATCCCATGCGCATATCATGGCCAGCAACCTCCAGCAACGTCATCGATCAGGTGCAGTCAATGCCGGAAGTCACCAAGCTGTTCGCACATTCAACGTCGATGTGTAAAGAGAACCTTTGGAACCCGGATGCATCTTGCTTGTAGTAGATTGGGACATGACGCCTTTTCTAGGTGCTCGTNGACAATTATGAACCTAATGGCCATGAACTTAACGAATCAGATGCGCTCAATTGCGGAAGACAGGAAGGCTATTGTGAACGACGACTTCGCGAAGAAAATTCAGGTCAATGACTTGAAGGAGAGCTCAACCGTGTTTGCCGACGAGGTGACGCGGGTACCTTCAGCCTACGTATATACGACTGAAGGGCCTATGAGGGGATAGCGTTCAGTGCAGGCGGATATAGTGGAACGGAAAAATGGCTCGTAGTAAGTACAGGGCCTACCTTAGGTATTCGGATTGGCACATATAGTATCAGCAGTGCGGCACGAGGCCTCAAGGCCTCAAGACTGCCTCAAAAACCTCAAAATTCAATATTCGATCGGTTTGATGACATGATATCTCAAACAAGCAACTGGGCGCTACTATCTGCGCAACGCCTTACTCAACTTAGAACCTCGACCTCGAGGTCTTTTTCAGAACTAATTACGCGTACGCTCAACGAGGCAACGTGTCTGTGTTGACNATGGACACCGTGAAAGCCCTAGGCCTGTCGCACCTCCCAGCTCATGTCAACACACTCCTATTCTCGTTTGTGTTCTTCACGATTTTGCAGGTGGCCGTGGCACCCGCAGTTACCCGCAGCTTGGTCGGGAAGACCAAGTACGAATTGATGCGCAAGCGTACGAGAAATGGATGGTACGCTNGCGTTTGCGTTAACTACTCTTGTCCTACTCTGATTGCCTATCGTGAATCGAATTTTTACTCCTATCGCGCACAAATATCTTCCCCTGATCGAATGTCACGCCGTGCAACTGACGGGGCATAAAGGTCAACTCATCTAATATCTCTCGTGCATGCGCTAGTGATTGTCCC
The DNA here is from genome assembly GCA_004802705.1 of Bondarzewia mesenterica. NCBI lineage: Eukaryota > Fungi > Basidiomycota > Agaricomycetes > Russulales > Bondarzewiaceae > Bondarzewia > Bondarzewia mesenterica. The sequence continues at coordinate 8,988 of SGPL01000507.1, forward strand.
ATTTGCGGCCCGATGTCTAAACAGTCCAGCACTAGACAAGGACCGTGCGTTTGGATGGGATGACCGAGCGGGAACAGTAGCTGCCATCTCCAGTGGGTATGTATNTCCTCATTAACACCTCTTGCAGGAAAATGCTGACCGAAAGTTTGTATCGTAGTTATTTTATTTGGGATATCGTAGATTCCCTTGCAAATTTTGAAGATATAGGGTTCGTGGTGCACGGTGCGTTCACAATTCAGTCATAGATAGACGGACTTCGTTGCGAGACTGTTTGACGGCAATTTCGCAGGGTCCGCCTGTCTATTCATATACATGTGTGGATTTGTGCGTGAATACATCGTNTTATGACCTGCTCCTGTGATCTTCACGCATATGATGCAGAGGCCTTTTCTTGGTTACTATGCACCTAGATTTCTGCTGTGGGAGCTGTTCGTAATCTGTATGTTTTCAAGTCATTCACCTTCTAACAGGTTGTTTGCTTCCAGAAGCACACCATTCTTGAATATTCACTGGTAAAACCGTAGGATCAAGACGCGTCGGTGTTGGTAACTCATATCTTGCCTTCTTGTAGGTTCCTTGACAAGATGGACATGACTGGATCGCTCCTTCAGCTTATCAACGGCATGTGTCTGCTCGGTACTTTCGCGAGCGTTCGTCTGATCTATGGCGGAATCATGGTATGTTTCCCCCTTTCTCCATATTGACGCAGATACAACACCACAATATCAAGTCGATGAGACTCACTGTTTCCCTCAGTCTTACCGCTTCTGGCATACCCTCAACGCCGTAAAAGACCAGACACCCCTTTTCCTCACCCTTGGGTACGGGATTGGAAACCTTGTGCTGCAGGGTCTCAATTGGTTCTGGTGCGCCCTCATGTCCTTCAAATATTTGGAAAATGCAAACGATGTGCGCGCGGTCTGCACAGGTTTACGAAGATGATCGCGGCTTTGCGCAAGCGCTTCCAAGGCAAACGCAAGGAAAATGGGAGCGAGCGTAGGGTCAACGGTAAAGCCGATTGAGCCGTACCCCTCCCGGCCTTGTGATTCTTCAAGAAATTTCTTTGTTTTACCTACGAAGAATGCTTCATTAGAAACCAGTTTATGGCTGACACCCCGAGGAAGGACTCCGTTGACATTAACCTGACCGGATGAAATTTCTGAGCTTGAATGAAGTATGAGCCGCAACTATGGTTCGAAACTACCTCTGGCGATCTATGCTTCCTTCAGGGCGACATGAAGGAAGAGAGCACGGGGAAACGGTGCAAGAATAAAGGTTAATGTGACCGTGAGAGACCAGGGCGCGGGACAAGTACAGGGAGAGGACAAGAGAGGACGAGAGGCAACAGACCCATTGGTCCGGCCCCAGACAATAGGGGAATGAATAGTAAGCTTCATGCCGACGACGCACACATACAGTGATGATGGAGACAATTTACCAACGCAGCCACCTAGTCTGTCTTGGAATGTCTTTGGATATGGGAATAGTCTCGGGCTGCCTGTGTTTTCTGAACAGGTAGATTCGCGTTACTCATAGATGACAATTTCTTTCAGATGGAGTGGAACGTTGTAAAATGAATTGAATTTCGATTATGGATATAATTCTAGTGATAATAATATAATGCTTTGGTATCGTGATGCCAGCATCTCTATGAGCAGAACAAAGCGTCTGGACCAGCAGACAGAAATCAAATAATCTTCAACTTCCGGAGACTACGAGCAAAGAAGGGAAAAGCCTTAGCTGGTGACTTGCGACGACCTCGACGAGTAACCTTTCCAGCCCGCACGAGGGGTTCGCCGATGTCTGGACCATCTGAGACATCGCTGATGCCGATGGATGCATCTGCGGGATGTGTCTCAGGGGTAACAAGGTCGGAGTCGGTCTCCGCACTCGAAGAAAAAGTAAGAGGGGGAACAAGGAGGATCATGGAGCGCGTGACTGGAGGGCGAGGGCAAGGAGGGGTCACCTCTGCAGCCAAGTCCGCCAACTTCCCAGCATATATGCGCACCCGTTCCGGGCTCTGGGCGATCTCTTCGTCCGTCATGAAGAACCGCTTCACCTTCATAACCTCTGAGCGCAACTCTGCGAGGGTGATACGCAGATGTGGGATGGGACAGAGTATGCGATGGAGGAGCTCATTTGTCTGGGTCGTGATAGGGAATCTGCGGGGGAGGTAATTATGATTATGAATATACTCCGCGAACCGAGCATCGTTGTCGAGCTCTGCTCGACCCCATGGCATGATACTCATCAACATATTGATAAGGAAGATTCCGAGAGCCCAGACGTCGTTTTTGTCTGACGAGTAGGCTTCGAAGTCGAAGTCAATCCCACGACACTCTGTATAGGGGTTAAGCACAGAAATCATGAAAGCGCACGAATCTACTTACCAGGACTCATGTAGCCTTGGGTTCCAACGTTGAATTCACTAGTGACAGGATGAGACGTGGACAAGCCGAAATCGGCGAGGTACAACCTCGAACCATCCGTCGAGCAAAGCACGTTTTCCGGCTTCAAGTCTCGATGATAGACGCCTTTGCAATGGCAATATTCAACAGCGTCAATGAGTTGGATGAAGGCCTGCTTCACCAACTCGTCTTTTCTGTAGAAGATGGTATGATTTCGGATAGTGGTGAATAGATCCCCATGCCAAAGATCCATCACGACGAAGAAGAAGTCTTTGTGCTCGTCAATGACTCGATGCACAGTAACGACACCGGGGTGATCCGAGACTCGCTGGTGAAGAGAGAGCTCATAAGCCTGCATCTGTTGCTCTTTCGAGCCCAGCTCGAATTTTTTCAGGCATTTTACGGCGTACTCCTTCGGGTTTGATGTTTTAGTGGTGTCAACAGCATGATAGACAACCCCGAAGGCACCGCGGCCTATCTGCTCAAGCAGCATGAGCGACCCATTATCAATGGTGGCGCCGGTAAGGTTACGGATGGTGGAGCTGATGCAAGGCATGATGAGAATAAACAAGGGTAATGCGATCAACGCAATTAAAAGATGGAGTGATGCTGCAGTGGTAGGAGGTGGTAGGTGATAAGAAGTCGATGCAGTTCGTCGTGCTACACGAGTTGTTTATATAGACAATAAGCCTGAAATGTTGCGGATACCAGGGAGCTGAAACATCCGAGGAAACTCGAGTCCAGAGGACTCCAGCTCGCCAGAAGGCGGAAGGCATGAAACGTGAAACAAGCGGGCACTGAAGGTCTCAGATCACGTGACGAACCCATTCGCGGAAGGACTGAGGGGACTCGCATTCGGATGGTCCACCTGTACCTTCTCGTAGGACAGAGCACATTCGAAACCGAGCCTAGATGCACGGCGAGATCCTGTAGACAGGAAGCTCGCCAGGAAAGGTGAAAGGGGACGGGTATCAGGGGACGGGTATCAGAATGAGCGGTAGGTTTCAGAGGTTTCAGAGGTGTGCAAGCACACCGTAAGATGCCTGATGCCCTCTAAACGAGCAATCTAAAGTGTCTCTTGATTGAGTGCGAAGAAGACGTGCTAAGACCTAAGAGTGAAGAAAGGACACTCTCAAAAAGTCGAGGGAGAGATCGTCGAGCGCCGGGAAAACGGAGCAGAACCGAAGGCACGCAAGATCGCACAAAGACCTCTTCAAGATAAGATAGAGGACCAGAAAGCTTTAGAGTGGAAGGAAAACTTGGGCCCATTGAAGCCCGAAAGGGATGATCTTATGTAGAGGATCGAAGAACCGAGAACCCGAGGGCACAACATTTGACTGGTCCAGATCATGGATTGCTAGGATGCGATATTTGACTTTCGTTCAAGATTCTGAAGCGATTTTTGAGGTTAATTAAGGTGATGGAAACCGAAAGAAAAACAAAGAAGAAAAAGAAGAAAAAAGGACAGTATGTACTTATCGTGGTTCGGTGGACCGTTTTCCCCTCACACCCTCTTACAAGTCACTGTCCCTCGGGTTTTTACCCAATCCATTCCCCGGTCCCCAAGCCTATGTTTTTGTTGAAAAAGGTAACGTGTGAGTCAAATTGGACGAAGACGATAGCTAGAGGGAGAGTGCGTAGGGAAAGAGGCGCGCAGTAAATGCCGGCATGACTGTAGTCTCGTGCCTCCGGCCCAGGTCAGTACGCGTTTTGGACTATTCACGACTTCACTCAGGCTCTCAAGTTCTCGCATTGCTATCATGCTACCTTGTCTCTTGTGTTGTGATTCGTGTAGATTGCGCGACGCCTCAAGTGCGACAATGGGGCCCTCTAGTCCATCAGATTCTTCCACCAACGCCTTTGCACTCAGTCGACTACTTCCCGCCGGAACTCTCACTCTCCCTTTACTAGCCCTGGATGACTCTGGAAATTATTGCAGCCATACGCACTCGGAGGACTCGTGGCATCCATTCGATGGTTCCCCTACCTTGTTATCGTCTGTCAAGGACAAGTCTGTGTGCAGCAGTCTGCAATATCTGTTGCAGCACAACTTTGTCTCTGCTTCTTGCATGCTCGGGGGACTAAAATCCCGGTTGTATATTCGCGTCTACATAATCCCATATGACCTTCAAAATTTACAGGGAAAGCTCCGTGTTCGCGACGAATCAATCATGAAGCTTGCGAAGGCTCATTTGAGGGAGGTGCTTCCCCAGATCGTACAATCTGCGGACGATTGGCATGCGGATGATCTAGCTTCGTCCGGGAGCTCTCCGACGCATTTTCTGCCGCATACACCGGTGATTTTCTTGCTTATTTTCTACGCGTTGCATATTGATTCATGGTTCTCAGGACGGTCGCACATTGGCTGAGATATACAGTCAACTTCCATCACCATATACCTCGTCTTCATCGCAATTGAAAAACGGGTCGGACAGCATTTCCACATGTCTCACTCTCTCGGGACCATCAGTCAAGGGTTTGCGCAGTAGATTGTACCAATATCAGCGCGAGACTGTGTCAGCAATGCTCCACAAGGAGCTCGGGCTCCTCAATATGCCCGACCCTTTGTATCTTCCACTTCGTGATATGGATCAGCATGTTCTCTACTTACAGCCCAACACTATGGACATCTTGCAGCAATGTCCAACGGTGGCAGAAGGCCGCGGAGGTATCCTCTGTGAAGAGTTAGGTGAACGGCTCTCATGGTTCTGTGAAACTCAGCGTCTTTAAGTTTACATTCATATTTTTACTACAGGAACGGGGAAGACTGTGATGGCATTAGCCCTCATTCTACATACACTTGATCAGCTCTCGCAGCCGGAGGAAGCGCTCCACGATCCGCGACCTATCCTCACACCTCTGGCCTTTCGCCACTTCACGTCTACCCCATTCGTCGACGCTCGAGATCGCCTGATTCATCCTGGAAGTCTCGTATTCTCTGGCCAGAAGCCCACTTGTTTCCCTTCTCTCGTTGAACACCTACTACATTACGTTAGAGTCGCAGCGGACAAAGTTGATCTTCGAAACCAGGGGCAGTGGCTGGAAGAGCGGCGACTCTGGAAACTGCAGGAACTGAACGTTCCTTTTTACCATCACTATGAAGCCGCACCACCACCAACTCAGCGTCCGCGAAGGAATCAGCGAGATGTCGGCCCTCGTATCGTTTACCTGACTACTGCCACTCTGGTCGTTGTTCCTCCGAACTTACTTGCCCAATGGTATTCAGAAATTCTCAAGCACTGTGACTCCTGGGTGCGTGTGCTGCTTGTGAGGCCGGGGGATGAGTTGCCCAGAGCTAGGAATCTAGCTTCTGACTACGATGTGCGTTTCGGACATCTTGATTCACCATGCTGCTCATTCTTTTTACAGATCATTCTCATGAATAACGACAGTATGTGGTTTTCATTCTTCATTCCCCTTCCTCTGACATTTTCCAGGTCTAGCGAAGGAAGAATCAAAGGCCAAAGTCCACAGCCTTCACACATGGGCAGTCTGCACTTGTCCTGGTTATAGCGGCACTCGTGTACCAGACTGCACATGTGACCACTTTCCGAACGTCTCTCCCCTTGTCCAGATACGCTGGAAGCGACTCATTGTTGACGAAGGCCATATCCATGGCACCGACAGGACGCGCATAAGCCACATCGCTGCCCTTTTGAGCGTCGAAAGACGCTGGCTTATGTCGGGCACGCCTACCACCGACCTTCTAGGTCTGAATTTTGGTTCGCAGAGTGAAGCCATCGATGACGACGCCCTGGAGTTGGAGTATCCTTCAGACACCGAATCTTCTTCTCCCACTCCTCTGGCTGACACGTCCCAGCCGTCGAACTCCTCTGAGAACAATTTGGTGAGGACTGCCACGACCCAGGTGCGAATCTGGACGCGGAGCGATCGGGAGAATTTGCGTAGACTTGGTACGATGATATCCAATTTTGTTCAAGTCCCGCAGTTTGCCGCGGTGACACAGCCTTTCAATGCCCAAGTTATTCAGCCTTTGTTCAATGCACAAGGACCGCAGCCTGGGGCAATTCAAATCCTCACGCAGGTCATGGCAAGTGTCATGGTTCGTCATCGGTAAGTGGGACGTTTGTTGCAGTATTTGTGGATTTACAACGGTATTTTATATATCCAGTATTGAGGACATCGAAAGGGACTTCGTCCTTCCGCCACTGCAGCAAGAAACAATTCTTCTGGATCTAGATCCTTTCGCACTCACATCTTACAACGCAATACAAGCCGCTATTGCCGCTAATGCGATCGACTCAGAGCGCAAGGATCAGGTTCGCATTTCTGTTCACCTCCGCACATCGCCTAGCTCACAATAAAAGTAGGACTATTTGTTCCATCCGTCGGTGCGTTATCCGTTCTACGGCACTGTTGGCAATGTTCACAACCATTCCCAACCATCTGAAGAATTCTGCCAGGCTCAACGAGCTCGTTGAAAACATGTCACAGTATGTACAACATATCCTTCAGTTCTACTTGCGTGGTGTGATAATCCTTCTGTAGAATGATGTTCTGGCATGTTGATGACAACTTTTTCAATGTTGACGAGCTCGTGAAGCACATCGAGGAAATGGTAGAAAGGGCTATTCGACGGCAAGTCCCCCCAGAAGACATTGCGATGATCCGACAATCAGCAAAACATGTGTATGTCCGTTTGACACCTCTGTTTTCCCATTGTTCATTCCTCCGCACAGCAAGCTGGCTGTATCTGATATGTCATGGCGAGCCATTCAGCGATCACCGTTCGCCGAGATGCCATACCGCATTGTGAATATGCCGAAACATATTTTTGATGCTTGGACTCGAGGCCAAAGAGAGCCCTATGAATCAGGTAACACATCTTCTGGTTGGCCTTCAGATATGATGTTCGCATTACACCTCCTCACCCTGCGCGAACTCGTCGTCGCGCGGCCATTGACATCCGAAGACGGTATTGTTAATCATGGGCGGATGCTGGCAGAGGAAAATGCGAGACGCGAAGCGCTGATGAAGGAGCAGAAGGTGAAGAGACGCCCAAAGTCTCGCGCAAAAAAGGCTGGCGGAGGGGATAAGCGCGAAGCGGACATGGTGACTGAGACAGCGCGGAAGGCGGAGGCACCAGAGAAGATTGAGGAAATGCAAAAGGAAATGCTGATGATTCAGGTGAGGGTGAATCATCAGGCTGGCTTTGCTGGTGATCGGGGTGGCAAGGGACGAGTAGATGACGAAGGTGAGGGGGACGCGCGCAGTAGTGTGGGGAGTCCTCTATTGTCGAGGCGGGCTTTGATGAAGAAGTCGCCTCTCGCTGGAGTCCGTATATTGAATTCCACCTCATCAAAATTGAATTATATCCTCAGCGAGGTACGAAGATCATTTTTGTTTTTAATTTTCAATTTTGAATGTACTTATGATCCTTGAACGTACTTATGATCCTGGCAGGTTTTACGGTATTCCGGAGAGGAGAAATTCCTCATCTTCTCGAAATCACCGTTGACATTGACCCACGTCGCCGAGGGTCTCGCTTTGATACGGGTAAAATATCTGCAATATACCTCGCAAGTGGTCTTGCGTGTGCGCGAGCAGCTCGTCACCACTTTCGAGACTTCGGACACATACAGGGTTTTTTTGATGGAGTTAAAGCACGGATCACGCGGGCTGTCAGTCATCACAGCGTCCACATTCATGTTGATGCGTTGTCTAACTCGGTTTTTCTTTTACAGGAATCTAATTTCTGCGACACGAGTCATTTTTTGTGAGCCGGTTTGGCAGGCTGATGTTGAAGCTCAGGCTATCAAGGTGAAGGGCTTTGTCAGTTGCATTAAAGTCAAGGTGTGTATACTAACTACTATATCCCCGCTGTAATTTTGTGGCCCAGCGAGCCCACCGTATCGGTCAGACTCGACAGATTAGTGGTACGTGACGAGATCTTTGTCTCCTTTCCTGATGAATAGAACAGATGTCCTCACTGTGCCATGGACTCTCCGAACGAACAGTCAAGACACTTGCGATCAAGTCTACAGCCGAAGAGATTATGATGGACCGCAAGGCCGAGCAAAAGGGAATCAGTCAAAAGCTGCCAAGTTTGACAGATGATTTTCGTGTGCGGCAGTTTATCGCTGTGAGTATACGTTCTACGTATCGGCGTTGTCTCACCACCGTCCTCTCGCAGAATCCGAAATTTATCGATCCGAACAACGCCACCGCGGTTGGCTCAACTCTCGATTTTCCGCTGCTTCCTCTATTATCGGCACCTCAGTCGTCTTCATTGGGCATCGGGGGTCCTTCCTCACGGAATGTGCCCAGCGCGATCAACTCTCAGCGGAATGCAGAGCCAGGTGCTTCTTCGGAGCAGCGTTCTTCAAAGAAAAGGAGAATCAGGTTTGCGGATGAGCCTTGGTGAATCTTTCTGACAATGGTTATTATGCACAGGAGATATGTACTTGTTACTTTGGCACACTTTGATTTCGGTTCTTTGTATACCTGAGCTGTACTTGATAGTCACAGGCCTGTATTGCGTCCGGCCCACATTTCCTTGGTATTGAATATGGCACATTGAGGTTGTTGGAACTGCTCTACCCGACATATGGCCACAGACAAATACATTTAAGACAAACACTTTGTCAATGTCAAACATCATGTCCCCGCAACACCTATCAGAACACAGGGTAATCCAATTAAGTAAAGTATATGGTCCCCAAAGCACAGTGCAAGATCGGAGACCACAATCTCAGATTGAAGTCAGTACTACGTCGGGGAATCAAGCACTGCTGAACACGTAGGTATGTGCGAAATGCACGAACAAAATCCAGGGGTCAGAAAACAAATGAGGCGCGTCCACAGGCCGCAGGCCGATGAATCAAATCTTGGACTGTTCGGAGATCCTGAACAAACTGGTCGCTACAGAACCCGCGGTTGCCGCCCAACGTCAGTCAGCCATGACGTGAAAACGATGCGCCGATTCTCGGTCATGCAACACACACCTCACGACGTCCGGATCGAGCGAACAGAGAACCGGTTTCCGCCTCCTAAAAGACTACTCTCTCTATTCGAGTTCCTCCAATCCCCACGCCCGGCATACTGACCTCCCCCTCCTTCCAAACATTCCAGCGGCACCATACCGTGCTCCCCTTGGGCATTGATCACCATCGCCCAGCCGTCATCGAAGGCGCTCACGATGCGCAAGGTCTCGCCCGGGGTGATGGAGAGCTCGTCAGGCAACGATGTGATGAACGTGACGCGCACGATCGTCGGGGGTGCCCCCAGCTGCCATTTCTGGCATGATAGGAGTTAAAGGTGAGACAGGCGTCGTGCGAGCGGGCGAGAGGGGGAATCGGAAGCCTAGATTGGAGGCGGGCCCAGGGGGGTTATTGTATGATGGCGCGGGAGGCGCGAGGGTACCGGCATTCAGAGGCGGAGGAGCCTTGCGGACGACTTGATGGATGGCATTCGGATCGCCGCCTGGTTGCCTGAATGTGGTCGATGCTGTGTCGGAAGTGCCAGGTGCTCCGAGAGTGAATGGGGTGATCGCCTGCGTAGCTGGGATTTTTCCGCCCTTTTCGACATTGGTGAAGTCGTCGCTGCTGATGCCCACTGCCCATGTATGACGGCGGAATTGGCGATATTGGATGCGGCGTCTGCGGAATAAATAGAAGGCCAGTCCCAGCAAGGCGAGGATCACCACCACGACGGGGACGGCGATGGCTGCTGCGGGCACGCCTGAGCTCTTTTTCAAAGCACCTGACGTGTCTCCCATATTGGGGGTTTGTCCGATATTAGAGGTACCTCCGCTGGCTGTGCCAGCTGCAGAAAACGAGGGTACGATGGAAGAGGATGAGGATATAGCAGAGGGGACCGAGGTTATCGTGGAGGAGATCACTGCCGATGTCTGAGAACTCACAGCGCTCTGAGAGGACGTGGAGCTGGGAGTCCCGGACGTGGAAGGGGAAGACGCAGCTGCAGATGTTGAAAGCGTAGATTGCGACTGCGAAGTCAGGGAGGCAGTGCTCGACGTTGTCGCAACGGTCGGGGACGCAGGGACGACGACGGTGACCTCTTCTGTGATGGGAAGGAGGATGGTAGTGCGAACGGGAAAACCCAAGAGGTTGGAAGCCTTGACAGTGGTCACGATAGCCTCAGTGCCTACGACAGTATGAATGACACTGACAGACACAGAAGGGTCCGCATCGTCTGAGGTGGCGTCATCGCGTCGAGCGACGGGCAGATAACCCGGTCCACGGTCGTCGAGAGAACTGCGGAACTGATGAACGCGCTGACTTGGACGACGTGCCCGCACAGCAGGGAAGCGTCGTGAGTGAGACATGCGGGTATAATAAGGGTGGTATAAGTCCAGGCGCTACGCGAGCGACCAGAGAGGAAGAAAAGAAAGAAAGAGCGTGGAGACAACCTAAATCTTTTTATTCGCCAGGAGAAAGGGAGATGAAGGCATGCACAAAGGAAGAGGGAGAGGGAGGGAGGGAGGGTTAGACCTGAAAACCACTCTCGACCGTTCGTTGCTGAATGCCAAGTTGCCAACCGGGTCCAAGAACACCCTTCATTTACTTCGTTTATTTTGGCCCTAATTTCCATAATCGTCCAGAGCGCGAGCCATCCATCATGCAACACCAACAATCGACGTCGGTCCAGAAGGCGATTTCTATAATTAATGCGACTTTTGAAGCTCCCCGCGGACTCGGAGAGCTTCAAGAGCATCAAAGAAATCACAATGGCTACGATGCCTTTTTGTGCTGTACAGACGATGCGCCCGAATTTCAGTACGTTCATCCCATGATTTGTCCAGACTTCATGACAAGCGTCAGTCATGATTAGTGTGCTATGAAAGCACTTGCACTGAAGCCGACCGATGCATTCATGCTCCAACGACATGCAGGATCGTCGATGAATTGACGGAAAGAACGTATTTTAATTAGAGATTCACCCACCCTTTCCGTATTTGTTCCGTATCGTGATATGATTTCGTGCAAACGGCGCTTCGCTATTGGCAACTTGTTACAAGATCTGTCATAGGTCAAAGCTTGTGGTCTTGACGCCGCTTCACCGAAATTGTGATCTAAGGCCAATCAGCGAGTGGTGTGTGAGAAGAAACTGCCAATTTGGGAACAGGATCCGTCCTAAAAGTAGGTTTGTGGCCGACGGTACTGAGGCACTGGATGCTTTGCAGTTGCACACCTCCAAAATTTTCGCGGTTACCACTGACCACCTTGACGACCCTGCCGCCTCTCAGAACAGACTGCTCTATTGAATAACGAATTTTATAAACGATGGATCCTTGCGCAGAGCTCATCGGAGCCGAGCACGATCTCACTTTCTTACCAAGGAGTGTCATGGCGGCAAAGGGCAAATACAGTCTGCGGTCCCTACGAGAGCGCGAAGGTAAACGAGGAGACGGACCCATCTACTCGTTTGTTCGAATCGCTTTCTGACAAACAAAATGTTCTTGCTCGTTTGACTTTCAGAGCTGGCGTTCGCGCTTCTGGCGTCTCTGCCTCGATCGAGTCTCGCGAGGGTACAGCGGCGGATCGAGCCCCTTCTACAGCTTGACGTCGTAGGGGTACGTTGTTTCCTTCCATTTTTCGTGCATGTATGCGTGCATGCACTTTAAGTCCATTCCATTGATGCCACACATGCCTCGCTCTTCTGTCCTCTAGTTGCTACCGACTGAAGTCGCCCTCCACATTTTCTCATTCCTGTCATGGAAGACCCTGCTTCAGTGTGCGCTCGTGAGCCACCGGTGGCAGGCTCTGTCCAACGATAATTCACTCTGGAGACGACTGTGTAACGGGAGAGGATGGCTGTGGAAGGAGCCATCGCCGTTCAATCGCGTAGAGAGGCTGTCAACGGGTATTCTCTTGCAGGACGAGACAGACGACGAGGGTATGGGAGACGAAGAGGAGGCAACGGAGACATCGTCCATCTTGGAGATAAACCACGATTCTGGGTTCGCGTCCATGCAGATGGACGAAGCCTCTGACATCTTCACAGAACCCACGTCCCCGACATCTTCTCTGAATCAGTCTTCGCCCCGGGACCGATTTCCCGAACTCTGTCCGCCTACCTTCGGCCAGCGCACGCGAACGCGGCATTCGACTCCCGCCACCCTCTTGTTCCCATACCAAACCCGCCTAAGACCCGACTACAAACTCTTACACCAGACGCACACGCGCCTGCAACATCGCTTCCTCTCGGGCTCATACCGTCTCTCCTCCCTCCAGACGCGCGGCACGCCCAACTCGCACACAAACACTATCTATTGTCTCCAGCTGTACACGTACCCGGAGACGGGCACGCAGGTGCTCTTCACGGGCTCGAAGGACTGGACGATCAAAGAGTGGAATCTGACTACGGGAGTCGTGCAACGGATCATTGAGGGCGTGCATGAGGGGAGCGTGCTGAGTATATGCGTGCACAATGGCTATCTGGCCAGTGCTGGGAGTGATCGGAAGGTCGCGATCTGGGACTTGAAACAAGACAAGCTAGTCAAGGTCATTCAGGATCACGAGGACAGCGTGCTATGTATACGATTTGACGACAAGAGATTGGTCTCCTGCTCCAAAGGTATTCTCACACATTCGCAGTACAGTGGTCGCGTCTTGATATCTGACCATCTGTATGTTGTCTTGCATAGATCGCACGGTGCGAACGTATCTTTTTCCCGACTTTGCGCCACAGCACGTGTTGTCCGGACATCGCGCAGCTGTCAATGCCCTATCCATCTCTCCGACCTACATCGTATCCGCGTCTGGGGATCGGTCAATGAGGCTCTGGAATGCGGAGACCGGTGCTCTTTTGAGCACGTTTGAGAACCACCATAATAGAGGGTAATTCATCCGTCTAATGGAGTCGCATCCTCTAACTGACGCGTTTATGTGTCCTCTCCCAGCATTGCCTCGATCGACCTCGACTTCCCCTTCGTACTCTCCGGCTCCTCAGACAAGCACATCCGATTATTTGATATGAGCACCTCTCAAGGCTGGTCCACATTCCAACAATTCGACGCTCCGCCCACCAGTGCCGTTTTGTCCCCCGTGGCGTCTTCCCTCTCCTCCGCGGATGCAGATCACAATGACGGGGCCGCTCTTCCGCTAGGTATGTGCGAGAATTGCGGGGGCGCGGTCGCGGTGACTTCTCCGGATCGCACTCGCGTGGACGAGGTCGCGCGGCGGCGCCACCAGTGCGCGCACGGCGATCTGGTACGAAGCGTCGCCATGGGCTCGGAACTCGTCGTCACGGGCAGTTACGATCTTTGCGTCAAGGTCTGGGAGCGCAAGACGGGCAGACTGGCGGGGGACCTGTCGGGCGGACACAGTGGGCGGATATTTTGCGTCGGGTTTGATGCTACGAAGGTGCGTGCGGGTTGGGTTGTTTACGTCCCTACCGCGTCTGCTGTGATTCGGAACTGACGTCTCCCCCTTCACTCTTGTCCCTCGTCGGCAGATTGTATCGTGCGGGGAGGATCAAGTGAGTCGGTTTCCTTCATTACTTGTTCACCACTGTGACGCTGACTGGTCGGGACGCGGCCCTTAGAAAATATGTATCTGGGACTTTTCACATGGCATGGACACGTCATTCATCAAGCTGTAACACTACCTACACCCTCATCGCTTGTCATATCGATACCCCGGAGCCTCTGTTACCAGTAGTAGTCCATGGACGCCGGCTGAGCTGGTCAGGTTTTTTTGTTCTTAGGATCCCTTCTTTTCGTTTCTTGTCCCCTTCACCTCATGTTGTTTTTACTATCTGGACTTGCCGATGTGTATTCTGAGAACGCTATACTAGGCGGTGGTATAATCCGGTTTCATACACGCGTACAACACGTAGCTCGGCTGGCTGGCGTCGTTCGTAGTTTCGTAGTGCTTTAATGTGGTTCTCGCGTCTTGATCGTTACTGTAATGTTGGTCTACAGTAAAAGGACACAGCTTCTCGTTGAATGGACTACATATTGTACTCTACGGTGGAGTACAAAATCACAGAGTCGTGCTTTGATCAAAAACGCACCTTTACATAGTGGTACACGTGTCTATTCACCAGCAACGTCAAAAAATTCAAGGTCATTGTTGTGCCACTTTACAGATACGTCTACTTCTTTGAATTGTCCACACCCGAACGGTCGTAGCCCTCTACGACCTAGACCCCAAGCAACAAAAAACAGATCTACCCCCACACGCATCTCATCCCATCGCCCAACTACCCTATTCCTCGGCAGAGGCAGAAAAGGACATGCGATATCCCTTTCCTGCCCCATCTCGCTCGCATGACTCGCACCTGCGTTCTAAAGGACGGTGCCCAGTCTGTGGAGGTTGGTAAAAATATAGCGAGCGACAAGTCGACGAAAGAAAGCCAATAAGACGAAAGAAGTATACACAAAGCGATGGGCGGCAGCATAGCAAGTCAAAGCAGTCAACGACGAGGGTTGAAATGGAGGTGTTCGAAGAAAAAGGAAAGAAAGGGAAAAGATGATTAGCGACCTGAAACACGATGGCAAAGTTTTTATTTTGATGGAGGGGAATAGGAATAGAGCAGAGGGATGGCGAGCGCGGCACCCAGCACGAGCAGCGCGAGGCCGGCCGACAGGGCTCGGGAGCCGAGCGTC
>SGPL01000508.1:0-23950 GCA_004802705.1 Bondarzewia mesenterica
TGGAATTCACAAGACTTGTAATGAGGTTCAAACTCTTTCAGTGACTCAAAATTGTCCCGATAAGTATGGCAACACTTTTCCAGACATTATCTCGTCCGTCGTTATGATATTCCCCGGTAACGTCGTGACAATTCAGGTGAGGTGTGACAAGTTTCACAAGGCACGGAGACTTTTCCTGATGACTACGGCTGTTGGTTGAAGGCGGCGCAAGACGGCGACTACCTGCGAAACGTTCAACCTCTAAATTCTGGGATTCTGGGTCTCGCAGCCTGCTTACTTTGAATTTTTTTTTCCTTGCTTGTACTTTGCTTATTCACATATAGATCTTTCTGAATCCAGCATTAGAGCACATATAACTTACCTGGTTATATAGGCTACATATGTAGCCCAAACACGTTGAGCAAACCTGCTCGTTTTTTTATCATCACGTCTTGAAGACCTGTCTCATCTTGTCTCATGCGCCCGCACTGGCCCATACTTATCATCATCACGGCGAACCTGGCAAACCTGGCACCACAAACTGCGGACGTTGCAGTCCTGCGCTCAATACTCTACTCATGCTTTATTTGAACCAGCAAAACCTCAGTTCCGAGCCAGATCCGCAGACGGGCATCGTTGACGATTTCGGAGACGACGACGATTCGACACGCTGCTTCAAAAGGACGAGGCTTACGTTGCCCCTCCAGTGTAAGTGCGAATCAGACAAAAAAGATAAAGTTACACACCGTACAGATGTCATCACTCAACCACTCTTCACCTTATTCCGTGATGGAGAAACTTCAGTTGACGCCTCGACTTCTTTGCGGCGCATCGTCAAGCGTGATCGGGCAACCCTCCGACAAGAACGTCTCCGTGACACTCGACGGTGGGAAGGCAATCCTTCAAACGCGCTGGGGCAGACTTTCGCAATACCTCCACGATGTGTCCCTCTCGTGTTCTGTCGTGGTCAATACACACATCCTTGAGTGCAGCCGGTTCTCCGACTTCCTTGCCATCGACCAATTCACCGCCTTCCACACTCAGGTTCCTTCCCGCATAACGCATCGCACCAATGCCAGACAGAATCTCCTTCGTTCGTACGCCGTCTCCATCCCATCACAAGCCGGTCGAATCGTGTAATCGTATTGGATTTTCTCATCGATATTGCGAGTGGCGATGGTGGGGTCCCAACCGACTTGCACTTCATCAGCGTACGTCATTGACAAGAAAAAATGAACGACGAATTTGTGATCTTGTGGATGTCAATGAGGATGTCGGCCAGAGATGGACGGATGCGAAAACATCACGACGACTGAACCATAGCTTCATGTTCATGTTCTCTTCGTGAAACCCAACGCGAACCTGCAACGTGGGTCCTCTCGCATAGTCCGATTCGTACTCCACAAAGATTTCTCCATGTTCTGCGGGCGAAGGTCAGCTACACGTACTAGTAATCGTAAGAAATTGGACTACCACATCCTGTCTGTCGTCGGGAACGGAATCTCCCTTCCTGTATTTGGCAGATGGCCTCTCTGCACGAGTGGTCGGAACGTAATCTCCTTGGTAATTCTCGAAAAAGTGGGGTCTGAAGGGAAGCCTTCCCAGCGACAGTTCGGAATAGTGGCAGGTGTGGTACCTATTTTGGGATTTCTTAGAATATTGGTTACACCAGGACCGCGAAGTTCTGGTTGGAGTGGTGGCAAATATGCTCAATAAAAAATCGGACGGCCACTTGAGGGACGGGATCTCCCAGATCGTCGACGACAGCTTGGCGGCCTTCAGACAAATTACCATGGACGCTTCTCGCAGTAAGAGAATGCTTTGCGACATAGGGAGTATCGTTATTAGTAAGATGTGTATGAGGGGCATGAGTGTTAGGTCGTAGCATACCGAAAGACACATTTGTTGCTCTGAACTTGACGATACAGATTCATTTATATCTGGTCTACCCATGGCACAATTGCGTCCTGCGTCCAGTATTGACTGCTTTTGTTGTTGAAGAAATGATTTTGGAGGCGAGCATCACAGACGAAGATTCGATGTCAAAGCTTCAAGGGTGAGAATGTTGAAAGTTTCATTGAATTTCATTGAAAGAGGGCTTGGTGACAGTGGCACCAAGAGATACCATTATGTCAGCTGGTGGTTCATGTCGACGAGTCGTCAAGGATAAATATGAGAGTGGAACTTACCCTGAAGTCTTTCATCAACGCACTCGCAGCATCAGGCATTTCCCCGAATGAGACAAGACTCAGCCTGTGACTTTTATTGGAATGGCTCTGATGTCGGACAAAAATTATACGTCAGTAAAAGCAAATGATTCGTACAACAAGAAAGGATCAATACTAGTCGTACCGGTCCGATGCACGCAGCCGATGGCGACTGCACCACAGAACACACCCCACTTCCCAAAGCTGCAAAGAAAACGCGAATACGTAAGAGAAAAAAAAGGTTCCGTTGGCAGCTGTGAGGATGGCCATTGTGAGACGAAAGGCGATTGTGCCGCTGTCCTGGCTCGCAAGAGTCATTGGCGCGTAGCATAGGCTAAACGTTTGTGCCATCGAATGATGAGGATGGGCAGACTCCAATTCGTAGAGGATTCTTCTCATTCGGGGATGATGCATACCGCAGCTATATAGACTGAAAAACCGCGTCAGAGGGAAAGAACCAACAAGACAAAACTAGCCTGCGAACTGGAACACACCCGCGTCCACTGTTTGTTTCGCATTCTTACGATGATTTCGTACAACTTGAATGAGCCATTTCCGTCGTCGTCGTGCGACGGGCTCCAGTTGCCACCCGGATTTTTCAATGGCGGAGTCCAAGAGGCGCCACCAGAACTCGACCATCTTGGAGAGGAATTTCCGCCGCTGTCAGCTCTAATGTGCTCGGACAATATCGGGCTATCTCAGAGTTTTCTGACGGTAAGTATGCTCTGTTCACACAGAAAAGATGACACACCACTCACCTTCATCGCCTCTGCCTCAGGATGCAATACGTTCGTCGGGGGGTACCTTCACCCCTCATACCAACCGCCTCTCTCTTCGCACCAATATTCCCCGCGAGCACTTTACCCATACCATGCTCTCCCCGACTACGATCACCTTCCAATCACCGCCGACATTGCCAACCACGTTTCCTACGATTTTTCACCGCAATGTAGGAATTGGTCTGATTTGCAGTCGGAGTCCATGACATCAATCTCGCACCAAGCTTCGTCTTCAGGCCCTGCCCATCTGAGCCTTGGCATGTCGGGTACTTTATTCGCATCATCGTTCCTTCAAATACTGCTCGAATCAAACCTGGACACATCACCCGCACCTCGGACACACGAATGGTACCTGCGGGTGCCCCACCCGGCTCATGACCCTGACCAGTGGGGCTCCAATTTGCCACCTTTCAGATCATCATCTTCTACTCCGCCTGGGACAGTAGACGACGTCCAGGACGGTCTGTTTCACGATACGAACAGCTCAAGCCTCCAATCTGAGACTCGACAGGGGGACATGCATGCCCTCCGAAACATGATCCATAAATCAAAGGTGCACGAAAACGAGGATTCGCCCGCACACGCATCATCCTTCGACAATGTACAGACTTCAGATGAAGGGCCTGCGGCTCAACGGCCTGTCAGAAAACGAAAGACCAGGGTGATGGCAAGTAGATCGAGGGAGCGTAAGAGGAAGAGGGCAAAGAACGAGAGGACGGAATGGTTCTGTGACGATTCAAGGTGCAGGAAGAACGGCGCACCGAGGTATTTCGGCACGAAGGACGAACTGGGAAGACACCTGAGATTTACAAAGGTGCATGCATTACCTGATGCTTCCTTCCCATGCGGATATTGCGAGGTTGTTCTTACTCGTAAGGACGCATGGGGGAAGCACCAGAGACGCAAGCATCCTGGGATGGTGGTCACATCAGATGAAAAATTTGATGGGAGCACGGAACCATCGGTATTGTATTGATGAGGGAGAAGACGAGGTGGATGGTATTCTTCTCAGTCATAAAAGTACGCACCTTTCCCGTCGCATTCTCTTCATTTGTCCCACATGTTCCCCCCTGCCGGCGCTGTGCTCGTCATACGATGACCGATTTCATGCACCTTCGTCTATGCTCATTCTTTCATGTCTCAGGCTCAACCCCTGCATACAATGATAGACCTTGCAGGTCAGCCGACCTTCATCGTCCAACTCCCCCACCACTTTCTACCTGAGGCAACCACATCGCCGCGGCGTACGCTCCTTCCTGTAGTCGGAGTGAACCATAGAAAGCTTGAGTAGAGATGTCAACAGATGTAGATGGGCGAACATGCAGCGGGGGTACAGTTTGCTTCAGCGTGCGCTGTCAGATCAGAGTCCAAGAGTCGACCTGTCACCTGAGTCGACCTGATGAAAGAGTCTGATGTAATCGCTTCTTGAAGTCTGCGAAGCGCTATGGTCAACAATGACAGTCATCCTTACTTATCACAGCCTTTTGTATTCATTGGCAGTATCCTCAATGTTCTCTCTCTCTTCATGTGCTCGGCCGCTTGGAAACTTCGCTTTCTTGGTGAGGCATCTTGACCAGTTTCGACCATGTTTGGAAGGCGATCTCGTGGACCTCCCTTACCAGACAGCGGCGGCTCACAACACTTCGTTTGCGCTGAAAGTGCACAGATACCTGCAGATGCGTACTTCCGTTGGCACAGGTCAGTATCTCTCGCTGGGAGACGTTAACGCCCCGCTGCACCATCCTCCCCGTAATTCATCCACTGACACCCCGATCTCACAACTGATTGCTTTATGCAAAGTTAAATCTGTGAGTATTTTGAAAGACTCACCCCGGCGATATCGACTTGGTCTTACACTCTTCAAGTTCATCACGGGGTACATTAGGACCGCTTGGATCCTTATACTGAGCGTTTCGGATTTTCCAGGCATCGTCCATGAGCACGACGATCTCGAAGATGGCGAGATCTGGCGAGATTAAGGAGGATGACGGCGAGTGCAGAGAAAAATCCGACATTGGTGAGCTGGTTTTGAGAAAGGAGGTAGATTGACCATCCCCGCGTTCACCTCAGCGGATTATTAGTCGCACGACTGAATACCGATACCATCCGTCCAAACTTGAAGATGATTCCGATTCACACCATGCAAGTGGGTGTGATCCCTCACGCACACAAATCGCCTCCTCCCTCAGCGGATGGCGAAAGCACATTGTCCACCCTCCGAATCTGTAACTGAGTGTGGGGAGGACTTCGCAGAACGGAGTTCTACCCTACAGCATTTGCCATGTTCAGCCTTGGAGCTTTCGGATAGAGGTAGGAAAAACGGGTAAGATCGTTGAAAGAAGCTAAGTGCTACATCCTAAAGAAGGTCAGATAATTATAGCTGTGCGCAGCCATAATGCCGTCTGCCAATCTGGCATTGTTTTCCACCGAACAAAGTACAATACATTTCTTCGGTGAAGGATATGCACTAGAACGTCAGTATTGTCTAGCAACTGACGCTTCCCATATCAATGCGAGGCGGACCAAGGTAGTGCGTGGACATATCTTCCCCCGCCGTCCCATCATGTGCAGGAAATTGTACTTGCGTCAAGTCACCCGTACTTCTGGCTGGTAGCAGCGTCCGGCTTATCGTACAGGTGCGAGAATGCGATGACGCGACGTCGACGACGATTTCAGACCTGACCTATCTAAGCCGATAACTGCAGATGATAGCCGAAATCCCGTGAACATTGATTGTAGGTCAGTACGCGCACACATTGCTCCGTCCACCGTGTACCTGCAAACACACAGGCTATGGCCGCTGCTTGGTAAGTCTACACTTTGCTGAATATTTCCTCAGTCTCTGCCTTCGACGATAGGGTCCATTCCCCTCCGCTTCCCTTTCCACTGATTGGTTTGTCGCGGCTGGCTGCTCTCGACTCTGTACATTATGGCACACGTCGTTCGACCGCCTCTATGCTGCCTCTCATTTTATGTGCTCCGATTTTCACTATTTCTCTCTCAACCACCACCGCATGGAAGGTACTATAAACTTCTCTGTCTCTCACCCACTGGCTGGCTTTCTCAGATATGGGACGACTTATTTGTTTCTAGATAATGGCTCAGAGAGCTTCTAATCGGCTAGTGCTTTGACCTCTGGAATGCCAGGAAAAGCTTGTTGTTTACTTTTCCATCAGAGGAGTAATGCAGTGAGATTCTTTTCCAGGTGATATAATAGAGTAGGGTTCCCACGCTTAGGACAGGTTCATCAAACGACGACTCGGAAAGGACTATCGGGCGTAGCACTAATCGAAACCGATTCCTGGCCATCGGAGTCAACCACTTTCCGGTCACCAGAATCACAGAAAATGAGGAATACATACCTGAAATTCAACCGCCCTTCCGCCGGGAATATCAAGCCATGAATCCGCCGGAACCATGTCACATGCTATTTGATTGGCTTAGAGGTTTTAAAGCCCAGCCTAAGCCAACCAAGCAGCATCTGATATGTGATCACTATGATTCTTTTTGATTCATGGCTTGGTGTCCGCGGTGTCCCCTCGCGCATGCACTTTCTCACCTCTCTTGGTGAATTATGGCGATCAGAGATGCGCTCACGTGAACAGGACAATGGTTCCATGCAGCGATAGTTGGTTCTGTGAGTTGTGGACGGTCCTAGGATACTGTACCAATTCGACCGATTCGAAAACCTCGTGAAGCGTGCCGGGTTTGTCAATTCGTAGGAAATTCGTCATATGAATATTGTGATTGCAAAGACTGCCGCAATGCTCATCATCGGCACCCACGGCTCACGAAAATGGCACAAGGTCGCAATCCAAATGATGAGGAGTCAGTATTCGAAGTTCTACACCAACAGAACATCCAAAGCATTACATATCTGAGCTGTCGACCCACTCGCTCACTTGGTTGCCTCCTGCAGCTTCTCTCCCTCCTGCGACCATGATGGTCTAGCCAAACGGAACCCGTCTCCTAAGCGTGAATACGTGGTGTCCCCCAGTCTGCTGACAGGTTTGAGACGTGCAGGATCAACGGTCCCATTCTCCGTAAGTACGTCCTTGCGGACATGAACGTATTTTACGAGACCAAGAATCAGCGTAGTGGCCGTTTGGCCTGTAGCAGGGTGCACCACGTCGATCGCTTCGAATAACTGGGCAGAGGCATTTATCGTCAGCAAGAAAAAATATAACCACGGTTGATATATACATACCTCGCACTCCATGATGAATGCGCTCTCCTTGACGCAAGCAGGCTTGACATGGATCTATAGTAATCAAGTAAAAGCATGGTAAGTTCGTGTCGTCGGCCGTGATGAGTCCAGACTAACTTACGCTCGACTTCTTTGTCAACCCGCTAGCAGGCCACTCGCTGACCTCTTCCGGAGCGTCGATGGAACAGACGTTCGAGTATTCTACAAAGGCTTCACTGATAATGCTGACTGTGAAGCCTTTTGTAGCTTTGATGTTATTCGCAGTATCCTTTATGCGGGTGGGGCCATTCGTGCAGGATATCGATATGACTGGAGGGTTGGCAGAGACCTATTACTCGAAAGTCAGAGACATCAGATGCACGGAAGGGGCCACTCTACGCATCATGGCACATACCTGATTGAACCAACTGCGATCACAAATAGGATTGATTAGCACTCACGACAGCGAGGTTGCGAAGCATGATGGCAACTACCTGAAAGGTGCAAGGTTCTCAATCCCGGTGGCGGACACAGTGGAGACGAATGCAATAGGTCTCGGCACGATACCGCTTATCATGAGCGCGTACAGCTTCCTGTCATCGTCAGAAACGGTCAGACATTCAGCTCTAGAGATGAATAGCCTACATTGCTTACATGGGATTCTCAGATCCGGCATCAACAACCTTCCACCCATCACTTTCCCCCAAAAGCCATTCTTTTCCTTGGAAATTTGCATCTACCCTCTGCCCGTAAGTCCATGCGCTGTCCGGAGGAGCGGTGTGCTTAAAAGCCGCCTGCTCGTCGAAATGTGGAAGTTCATGGGAGGACATAGATGAGAGGAAGTTGAGTGAACGTTTGAGATGGTGTTCGTGAGATGGGTCCTCAGGCTCAAGATATAGAACCTTGGGCTCGTGGAACGCCTCGGGATGCGGCAATTTAGCGGAAGCTATTGTCCCAGTGAGGCAAGACGCGGATGACGGAGCAATGACCCTCTGATGAAGAAAACTGAGTAAGCGCACACGTACACATAGCGGTTTTCAGCGCCCGAACATGCCCGGTATCCCAGACCCATCGATTCATCCACTATCAGGCCAATAGGCGATGCAGCTATGCATAGCGCACATATGCATCATTCAGTGAATCGCAGACTCTCCGACGTCTTCATCTGCTCGTCTAGTCCAAGGTTCTCCCGTTGAGTAGGTAAGATTCTTTTGAGAAAAAGAGGCCAAACACGCACCAGACATCATGCCATCACGCCGATCAAACTGGTATGAATTTCCCGGATAACAGCAGCCCTCAAAAGTGTCGAATGGATCCGCCGTGCGCATGATCCCCAATCCTTCATGGTGTTGCTGCGTCCAAATCAATCAATTCAACAAGCTATGCAACTGTGATGATGTACCTCGGGCATCTCTGAGAAATATCTGAGACTGCGGATGAAGAGGGTCTCCGTCAGAGGCTGTATCTCAGCGGCACTGCGAGATGAGCAAACAAGACCGGCACCTCCCGGCACCAGGCCGCCCTGCAGGTTGCCAAACACCGTGACGAATACTGATTTCGCATACATACTTCGTCAAATCTGTATCTTATTTTTCTTGCTCTCTCAACCGATTCGTTCTGATAGCAGACGTCCGTAATGACTTGTGGACAACACAAATGCGCCGCAACTGGTCTTCATCCGTCACTTAGTCTCTCAGCTTTGCTCTTCTCGAGTCGCAGACCCAGCATACTCTTAACTTGCTGATCCCGAGTTGATCGAGGAACTTGATATTCGCTCGTCCACAGCCAATCCACAACCGTACCTCGGTTGAACAAAACACTTTATGATCGTATGGACGCTTTAAAGGCCGTCTTGGCGCGGAGCTTTACACTGGACGTCGCTTGACGACGTGTCTGAGCTCAAGCGCTGCCGTTCCTTGCCATTCTTCCATCTTGTAGGATGACTTTAGTTTGGATAGTAATGCGGGTGTATGATTTGGGTGTGACTGGTCCTCGCATCCATCGTACCCCTCTCTGCGTGCCCTGAATACACGATGCTGAACCTACCTGCCCCAATCTCCCCGATCTCCATCATTGCTCGAGCTCATCTTTCTCAGTGGCAACTATCGTAACACCAAAAATCGACGGATTCCTTGAGTCTGGATGTCAGCGGGACGGTAGCGGGGGGGAGAGTAGTGGGAAATGAAAATGGGGGGTTTTTTTTTTCAGCTTCGACGGCGGACGATTCAGATATCGGAGATGGACATTCGGTCGGTGGTCCTGGAGCGAGATCACTGTAGCAAGTACATGGCCGAGGATTATGGTAAAAACCGACCGTAGCAAACGAAAAGGGCTTTAATGTCGGGGTCTTACTGGCAGAAGCCGTGTCTTGTCGGTCTGCAGGGTCTCAGTAGCTTCGGGGTCGCATATGAAAGGCGGGTAAGTTATCGTACTCATCCACTCGAACGAAACATACGATTGTGACCATCAGCAAATTATCCTAATACATGATTGCGCTCCATTGAAAAAAGCTGTAAAGTCTTGTAAGCGGTCGACGATTGTGGCACGCGGACACAGAACGCACTGATGAAATAAAATCCTATTGCAATATGTGAAGTGTATTGTCTTGCCTCCGGTGTCCCGTTGTTATGCTGACTCTCAAGGGTGTTGAGTCGGGCTGTGTCGGCGATACAAGCCTTACAACAAGACGTACTGGTGTAGCTAGAGCGGATACTTGATATCTTTTCTATTAAGCCATGTCGTGAGATGCGGAGCACGGTTTCGAACCATCATTTGAGTAAAACACAACATGCATTTCTCGGGGATGTACATGAAAGCTTGAGAAATCTTGGAAAATATTGAAGTTGGAATCGAGTCTTTGATCTCATAATGTGACAGAACAGGGAGAGAATGCGTAAACAGTAAAATGTACTGGGCTAGTTCTCCTCTTCCTCTAGCCTCTCCTCTGTATCACCCTCTTCCTCTTCCTACAGCTCCTAATCCTCCTCGGTCTCATTCACCTTCAGAGGCCGAAGTTCCCTCCTCATAGACGCCGCTAATTTGTCGAATTCCGGGTGTGGGGAAGACAGCACACGTTGGAATAGCTGATCGAAGCGATTTTCAAATCCCTTGATAATCGGATATGTTTCGACGTCGTGCCCGCGAATGTGCAAACAATAACGAGGATATTCATCGTCTTGTTTTGTGGCGTAGCCTCCCCACTTACGCCGGTCTGTAGATTCGGCAGGTTTCCCGAATGTCAGGTTGACGAGGGAAAGTCCACGCTCCTGGAACTTTGACGAGGTACCCAGATCCATGAGGATCACGACGTGCCATTCGGGCTTGTAACGCTTGCCGTTCTTCGATACGATCCATGGACCGACCAAGTTTTTAGCAAGGACTAAATCAGATGCTTCGACTTTGGCCTTGGTTTGCCAAGGCACGTAAACGAGTCGTCGCTCATCAAATGGCTCGTCAAGGTCACCAGCATAGCCGACAAAGAATCCGTCGATGACCGGTTGTTTGAAAGCACATTGGACCGCGGCGCCACGACACCAGGCTTTTGAAAGGAAACCGGTCGTAATTTGACTGATGTCCTCGTCGACCTGGACGAAATGGGTGAAGTTGATCCAGACGTTGCTGGATTTCTCCAAGAGCTCGCGGCATAATTCATGCCTCACTGGTCCAAGGCCGAGGTTTTTGCCGAGCAGGCGCTTCAAAAACGTGGATAGCTGAATAGGTCGAATGGAGGCGTCGAGCGTCATCTCCTGCTGGATGAATGCAGCACCTTCGGGGATGCGCGCCCCGTCGCCGGTAAGAGTGAATAATAGCCGGGTGCATAACTCGCCTTGAAGACCACGGTCCAGAACGATACCTTTTTGGACGAGCTCGTTTAGCAATGTCTCCATCGCCTTCTTGTAGGAAGTTTCGCTTCGGGTGAGCGCGCTTGCGGCAGCGATGGCAAGCATTGGCTCTGAAGGGGCCTCGGTGATGGTAAGACGATCGACGACCCCCAGCAAGATGCGCATATGGCTGCGCACGGACTCCGTCGCTAGGCGGCTGGATGCTTCACCTGTGCCGAGTTCTAGCAAGACTCGTTGGGAAAAAGCCGCGAAAACGTGATCCAAGTTCGTTGGATTAAAGGTCGCGGCTTGGAATAGTTTCTCCTCGGCCACAACATCAAAGCTGGCGTTTATGGTCGACCAATACTGAAGGTGTTGACCAAGACGGTCAGAGACAATAGGATGGTGGGAGCATAATTTGGCACTCACCGGTCTGCCATACATAGTGAGGTTGCGAAGCTTGAGTGCATCTCTTGCCTTCGACAACGACTGGTTTTGATTTGCCAGCTGGTCGTATCCGAGATATGGCCATGTCGGTAAGGGAAAGTAACCATCTTTGAGCCGGAAAGAGCGAGCAATCTCCCCGGTTGGCGCAAGGTCGGACAGGGCCGAGTTAGTATCCAGAAGCAGGCACCAGAATTTGAAGCCAAAATCGTTTTGGAATCCGTCGGAAGCCTTCAGGATACGCTGCAGTGCAATCAGCGAAATACCGACTGAGGGAGGATCGATTCCCTTCAGCCTATCTGGAGGGTCCAATTCCGTGCACTCGTCGAATGCAAGTATGAATGTGTCTTGACCCCGCTTAATGAGAGTTTTGGCTAAGGCTTCCATACCGGGCCTGGCAAGGAGAAGAAAAAGTTCGCTATGCCAAGTAAGGACATCAGATTGAAGTCGTTCGCTTTCCGTTAGGTTTCCGATTGTCGCGTTCCGCGGATCCCACGCCTTCAGTCGGGCTCTATTAGTGTCCAGCAGTTTTCCTGCTCGCTGCGCGACCTTAGCGAATAGTTTGTGACGCTGTGATCGTGAGACGTCGGCCACGTCCTCGTTCTTGAGATACCATGGCTTAAACCACTCTTTGGGTGACCCACCAGGGACCTGCGCTTCGATGTTGTCGTTTATGATTTGTGTCCACGCACCCAAAAACGCTGCTGCTATTTCCTCTCCCTAGACGATGCGGTCAGACACAGCCGACCGGGAAACTGCATGTACTTACTCTGAACTTCCTGTCCTCAGCCTAGGAAGCACAATCAGATGACATCAAATCGGAAATCTAAAAATCCTTACCCCGAGCTTCTTCCCGTTCACGAAGAAATTTTCAGTGTCCTTCAAGAAATCATAGGCTGGGCTGTCGCTCGGAGGCCAGCCTTGTGCTGGAGAAGTCCCTCGTCGGAAGCAGACGCTCAGACTCGGTATCTGGTCATGTTGGAACGGCATGTTAGATCGGCATTTAAAGCGTCACAAAGAAGGGACATACATGGTAGCCCAGTTCCTCGACTAAACGTGACTTGCCTGTGCCGCTCGACTGCACGATGGGTATAATCCTACCGGCATGGTTATTCAGATCATACATGGCTTCATAATGGGGAATGGCTTTAACGAATCGCTCGACCACAAGCCCTTTGAATTCCCGATGAAAATGCAGGTTCAATCTCGTCGCCTGCTCCGTTCTGTGGCAGACTGTGATATACTTTTGATCTAAAAGTTAGAAGGACGGCGATGACTTACGGGGTTTCAATGCGAATTGGCATGTCGAGACCTACAAAATTGGTTGTTAGACAATGTGGAGAAAGATGAATGCCGGGTTAACATACAGGCGTTCATGAGAAATTCCGTGACGTCGCATTTGAGCATCAGGTCATTCAATGTTGGATTTCTTTTGAGAGGACGTTGATGATCTTGACTAGCGACGCCGTCCATGAATAGCGCGTTTAACAATTTTTTGGAAACGCCCCCATCCGGTTTTAGGCGCGATATTCTGCTGATCCTGGCTTGCAACCATGTCCTCGCTGTTTGTGACGATCTTTTGTCTTCCTGTCGAAGGTGTCCCTTGTAAACAGCATAAGAGGACTCGATTTCACTGGCTACATGGAAGTTCGAGATGATTTCTAATAGCGAAAGATCTGGAGCATCACCTACAGAGTCTGTTTGTCAGAGAACGCTCGGAAAAATCAATGTAAAGTCAACGCACAGGCGTTCATGAGAAAGTACTGGACATCGTGGTCGAGCATCATTTTGTTGAGCTCCAAGGCGCTCTTGAAAGGAAGCGGTTGGTCTGTGCGGCCCTCAAAAAAGAGCGCTTTCAACAAGCCATCCGAAGCAGCCCCGACCGAACGCGAGATGCGTCGTCTCGCGGTCTGCAACCATGACATGGCTATTTGTGATTTACCCTCGCTGTGATCATTTCGAAGGTCTTCCTTGAATTCTGCATAAGTGGACTCGATATGATTGGCTACGCTGAAGTTCGAGATGAACTGTAATAGCGGAAAATCTTGAACATCACCTACAAAGTCTGTTTGTCAGAAGATAATCGGAAAGATAAATCTGAAGTCAACGCACAGGCATTCATGAGAAAGTCCTTCGCATCGTGGCTGAGCATCAGTTTGTTGAGCTCCGAGTCGTCTTTGTAAGGACGAGGTTGGTCGATACGGCCGTCGAAAAATAGCGCTCTCAACAAAGCATCCGGAAGGGTCACGTCTTGGGCATGGTCCGAGATGTTCCATATTGCCCATTTCAGCCAAGTCTTGGGCAAGGGCAATGGCGGATCACCGGACTGCCTTTGAAGGATGCCTTTCTTCTTTGCATAATCGGCAAGTTCGTAATCGTTGAGAAAGTTGTCGATGCTGAAATCTGAAAATGCTTCTGACAGGTGGTTGGCGGCAATAGCGTTATCTGCCATTTGGACCTGAACCGGCGGAGGACTCAAAGCGCTCGAGAAGTTGAGAAGTCTGCCGTAAAGGGATTGTTGAAAAGACAACGCGCGTCGCGCGCGCTCTGTTGACCAAAGCAGGTAGCCACGTGATCGTGTTGCTTGCATCAGAATTGTGCGAGACGAAGCAGGGTCCACGGAGCGCGACCCGCTTATATAACAGTCTTTTGCGCTCCAACTGGGCGGGGCGATAGCGTTCATTAGTGCGTTGCTCTGCGAAGATGCTCGTCTGGTGGCGGGATAACAAGCTATCTGGATTCGTGGATCTAGGTAGCTCGTACCGACCAACAAGCAGTTCAGCCGTGAGTCCTGCGGATTTCATTCATAAGCATATATACGATGATGAAAAGCAGGTTAGTGTACGGATAGAAAGAGCTAGAATATCCCCTTCAGCAATGGCGATCCCTCCGAGTCGCATCTCGTTCTAAATTATTGATTCAGCTCGATGTCTGACAGCGAAGAAGTGCTTTACTCACAAAGATACTTGACATTTGATTTATCTCGACAAGCCCTTGGGCTCCACAACGATCCNAGATCGAAAGAGCCGCCGCTTGCGAGTATTGCACGATAACAGCTTTAGTACAAGCTGCAATGCCGTGACAGACGCGAGCANCAATCATTGTATTGGAAAAAGTCGTGATGGCCNANTGNGAAAAAGCTTTGAGCGCATACCNNTNTGCTGTAACGGTCAAGAGGGTTATTTGCNGAGTTCAAAAATGAAGTATGGGTGTACGAGCACCGTCAGGGCCAANCGTCCGTCGCATACTTTACAGCACTCCGATGGTGGACAAAATCTCCATTGCACCAATGCAGATGACTCCTAGACGAGCAGATGAAGACGTCAGAGAGTCTGTGATTCACTGAAAGATCCATATGTGCGCTATCCGCCGCTATGCATAGCGGCATCGCCTATTGGCCTGATAGTGGATGAATCGATGGGTCTGGGATCGCGTATGTTCGGGCGCTGAAAACTGCTGTGTGGGTACGTGTGCGAGCGTGTGCGCTTACTCAGTTTTCTTCATCAGAGGTCGTTGCTCCGTCATCCACGTCTTGCCTCACTGGGACAATAGCTTCCGTTAAACTGCCGCATCCCGAGGCGTTCCACGAGCCCGAGGTTCTATATCTTGAGCCTGAGGACATCTCACGAACACCATCTCAAACGTTCACTCACCTTCCTCTCATCTATGTACATCCTCCCATGAACTCCCACATTTCGATGAGCAGGCGGCTTTCAGGTACACCGCTCGTCCGAACAGCGTGAGAAACCGCGCCATCTTCAGCTCTGCGTAAAATATACTTTTCTACGAGTCCGCCCGAGTTGCCACACCGGTTCTCGTACCCCCTTGCCCCCTAAACCGAAATGCACTGACGTTCCGATACGTCAAGTTCATTCTTTTCCTTCCTGGTGTCCCGTGGTTATGCTCGACTCTCGAGGAGTAGTTTATGTCGGGGGTACAAGCCATATTGCAACAGAACGAACTAGTGTAGCTAGAGCCGATACTGTACCTGAAACCTTTCGTATTAAGATGTGTGGTGGATCATAAACTGAATAAAACAAGCGTGCGTTTTCTGAGATCCTGAGATATGAGATATGAGAGCTGGAGAAATCATGGAAAGTATTGAGGTTGAAAGCGAGTCTTTGATCCGATGAATGTGACAGAGGCAGAAAATGCTTCAGTAGTAAAATCTAAGGGGCTAGTCCTCCCCATCCTCCTGCTCCTCCTGCTCCTTATCGTCCTCGGTCTCATTCACCTTCAGAGGCCGAAGTTCCCTCTTCATAGACGCCGCTATTTTGTCGAACTCAGGGTGTGGGGAAGACAGCGCACGTTGGAATAGCTGATCGAAGCGGTTTTCAAACCCCTTGATTACTGGATATGTTTCGACGCTGCGTCCGCGAATGTTCAGACAATAACGATGATATTCGTCCTCTTGATTCCTGGCGTAGCCTCCCCACGTATGCCCCTCTCCAGGTTTGGCAGCTTTCCCGAATGTCAGGTCGACGAGGGGGAGTCCGGGCTTCTTAAACTTTGTCGAGGTACCGAAATCCATGAGGATCACGACGTGCCACTCGGGCTTGTAATGCTCGCCGTTCTTCGATACGATCCATGGACCGACCAAGGTTTTAGCAACGGCTGAGCCAGACGCTGCAACTTTGGCCTTGGTCTGCCAAGGCACGTAAACGAGTCGTCGCTCATCAAATGGCTCGTCAAGGTCACCAGCATAGCCGACAAAGAATCCGTCGATGACCGATTGTGAGAAAGCACACTGGACCGCGGCGCCACGACACCAGGCCTTTGAAAGGAAACCGGTCGTGATTTCACTGATGTCCTCGTCGACCTGGACGAGATGGGTGAAGTTGATCCAGACGTTGCTGGATTTCTCCAAGAGTTCGTAGCATAATTCATACTGCATCGATCCAACGCCGAGGTTTTTGCCAAGCAGGCGCTTCAAAAACGTGGATAGTCGAATAGGTCGAAGGGAGGCGTCGAGCGTCCTCTCCCCTTCAAGGAATTCAGCTCCTTCGGGAACACGTGCTTCATCGCCAGTAAGAGTGAATAAGAGCCGGATACATAGCCCGCCTTCGAGACCACGGTCCAGAACGGTACCTTGTTGGACGAGCCCTTTTAGCAATGTCTCCATCGCCGCTTTGTAGCATTCTTTGCTGGAATTGAGCGCTTTTGCGGCAGCGACAGCAAGCAGCGGCTCTGAAGGGGCCTCGGTGATGGTAAGACGATTGACGACCCCTAGCAAGATGTGCATATGACTGCGCACGGACTCCGTCGCCAGGTGGCTGGAGCTTTCGCCTGTTCCGAGTTCTAGCAAGACTCGTTGGGAAAAGACAGCGATAACATGGTACGGATCCATTGGATTAAAAACTGCTCCTTGAAACAGTTTCTTCTCAGCCACGATATCATAGCTGGCGTTTATGGTCGACCAGTACTGGAGGTATTCACCAAGACAATCAGAGACAACAGGATGGTGGGAACATAATTTGGTACTCACCGGCCTGCCGTACATAGTGAGGTTACGAAGCCCGAGTGCATCCCTTGCCTTCGACAACGACCTTTTTTTTGATTTGCCATCTGGTCGTATCCGAGGTATGGCCACGTCGGCAAGGGAATAAAACCATCTCTGAGCTTGAAAGTGCGACCGATGTCCTCGGTTGGTCCTGGGTGAGATAGGGCCGAGTTCGTATCCAGAAGTAGGTACCAGAATTTGAAGCCAAAATGGTGGAATCCGTCAGAAGCCTTCAGGATACGTTGCAGTGCAATGAGCGAGATACCCGGTAAGGGAGGGTCAATTTCCTTCTGCAGAATCGAAGGGTCCAATTCCGTGCACTCGTCGAATGCAAGTATAAATTTGTCCTGACCTCGCTCAATGAGAGTATTGGCTAAAGCTTCCATACCTGGCTCGGCAAGAAGAAGAAAGAGATTGCCGTGCCAAACAAAAACATTATGTCGAAGTGGATCAGTGGCATCCACTTTGCCGATAAATGTATTCCACCACGCGCGCAATTGGGCTCTATGATTGTCCAGTAGTGTTCCTGCTCGCTGCGCGACCTCGGCGAATAGCTCATGACGCTGTGATCGTGAAACATCTGCCACGTCCTCGTTCTTGAGATACCATGACTTAAACCACTCTTTGGGTGACTCGCCAGGGACCTGTGCTTCAATGTTGTCGTTTATGATTTGCGTCCACGCACCCAAAAAGGCTGCCGCTATTTCCTCTCCCTAGACCGATGCGGTCAGGACATAGCCGACCGGGAAACTGCATGTACTTACTCTGAACATCATGTCCTCATCCTAGGAAGCGCAATCAGATGACACCCAATCGGAAATCTAAAAATCCTTACCCCGAGCTTCTTCCCGTTCACGATGAAATTTTCAGTGTCCTTCAAGAAATCATAGGCTGGGCTATCGCTCGGAGGCCAACCTTGTGCTGGAGAAGTCCCTCGTCGGAAGCAGACGCTCAGACTCGGTATCTGGTCATGTGAGATCGGCATGTAAAGCTCCACAAAGAAGGG
This sequence comes from Bondarzewia mesenterica, assembly GCA_004802705.1. Lineage (NCBI taxonomy): Eukaryota > Fungi > Basidiomycota > Agaricomycetes > Russulales > Bondarzewiaceae > Bondarzewia > Bondarzewia mesenterica. The sequence goes on from SGPL01000508.1 coordinate 17,923, forward strand.
ACATACATGGTAGCCCAGTTCCTCGACTAAACGTGACTTGCCTGTGCCGCTCGACTGCACGATGGGTATAATCCTACCGTAGTGCTTCCGTAGATCATACATGGCCTCATAATGGGGAATGGTTTTAACGAATCGCTCGACCGCAAGCCCTTTGAATTCCCGATGAAAATGCAGGTTTAATCTCGTCGCCTGCTCCGTTCTGTTGGCAGACTGTGATATAGTCTTGATCTACAGGTTAGAAAGATGGGGACGACTTACGCGGTTTCGACGTGGATTGGCGTGTCGAGACCTGAAAATTTGATTGTCAGACGATGTGAAGAAAGAGGAATGCCGGGTCAACACACAGGCTTTCATAAGAAATTCCGTGACGTCGCATTTGAGCATCAGATCGTTCAATATCTGGTTTATTTTGAACGTGCGTGTGTGATCTTGACTAGCGATGCCGTCCATGAATAGCGCATTTAACAATTCCTTGGAAACGCCCCCATTCAGGCGCGAGATCCCGCTGATCGTGGTTTCCAACCATGTCCTCGCTAATTGTGATGATATTATGTCCTCATTTTGAAGTTTTCTCTTGCAAAGAGCATAAAAGGACTCAGCTTGTCTAGCTACGCCGAAGTCCGGGATGAGTTCTAGTAGCGGAAAATCGTCACCTAAACAGCCTGTCTATGAGAAAACAGTCGGAAAGATGGATGTGAAATCAACCCACAGGCGTTCATGAGAAAGTCCTTAGCATCGTGGCTAAGCATCAGTTTGTTGAGCTCCAGGTCGTCTTTGAAAGGACGAGGTTGGTCGGTACGGCCGTCGAAAAACAGCGCTCTCAACAAAGCGTCGGGAAGGGTCACGTTGGGGTCCTGGTATACGATGTTTTGTATTGTCCATTCCAGCCATCTCTTGGCCACTGGCAAAGGCTTCCCACCAGACAGCCTTCGAAGAATGTCTTTCTTCTTTGCATATTGGGCAAGTTCGTCCTTGAGAAAGTCGTCGACGTTGAGGTTCGAAAATGCTTCTGACAGTTGGTTGGCGGCAATGACGTTATCTGCCATTTGGACTTGCACTGGCTGAGGACTCAAAGCGCTCGAGAAGTTGAGAAGTCTGCCGTAAAGGGACCGTTGAGAACTCAAAAAACAAAGCGCGCTCCGTTGATCAAAGCAAGTAGCCACGTGATCGTGTTGCTTGCGTCAGAATTGAACTGTCTGAACTGTGGTTCAAAAATGAAGTATGGGTGTACGAAGGTGTACGAGCACCGTCAGGGCCAACCGTCCGTCGCATACTTTACCGCACTCCGATGGTGTACAAAACCTCCACTGCACCAATGCAGACAATTCCCAATGCAACTGACCCAACAGCTACTCTCCATTTAGACTGCGAAAAATCTTGATGAGGAACGGCCGACTTCTCAATAGATCCGAGCACGGCGCTTCGAGGAAGTCGAGCTTGGTTGAAATAAGTCAGATAGTGGTTCATCAGCATATGCATCGTTCCTCCGCACGAAGCCTACGACAAAACTTAAGCAAGGAATAATCCTTGAAATAAAGAGATTGCATGCACCTGAGAGTGACTCCAGCGTACGTCTTCATGCCATTGTCTATGTTCAACACAAACGGGCGGATGCCGTGAACTTTTCTGACCACGGTCAGACACGTAAAGACAATGTCGATGCACAGCAATACAACAGGAACAATAGGCAGCATATACCCGTCATGAAATATCAGCGAAACCGTGTCTAGTAATCATAAACAACGTCATGCTTCCTACTTGGCAGCTTGAGAACTAGGTGCCAGGATGAGAAATTCTCTCGTGGAAAGCAAAGTCACTGTGGTCTCCAGATTTTCTGCGTCGCGGCCATGTCCTCGTTATGTCAAAAGGAACCGGCCGATTTTTCGATACTGGAGAAAATCACCTATCAAGGGCGTATTAATGTATTTCAAAAGTGTACCGGTGACCAGATTGTATTGAATTGTGAGAAGCATCGTGGCTGTACCATCGTAGGCAACCATAGTATCAGCATGACAGGCCCAAAATTTAGGTCCCAGGCTTGCGATATCCCCGAGGTTCATTTATGTGTCGGTATATGAGGTTATTGGCTTTGTAGAAGACAAAAATGGCCACGAATGGTATGCGAGCCCTATGGCATCGGCTCCTTCGTATGGTAGACGTGCGCGTTCCATCGAAGTAAGATGATGGATCTGCATTTGGAATATGGGAGTTTTTGGAAGACAGTAGGAGTAGGTCGGCCGATGTTGAGAAGCCATAACGTAACTATCACGCCAGTTCTGTGAACGATGATGAGGTCGTAGATGGAGAACAGATAGCATCTAATATTCAGAAAAAGATGAACGATGAATTTCGAGAGAACCTTACATATAGCGCGGGGCTGCTGAGAGCGGAGATCAGGATTTATGAAAAAATTATGTATACGAGAAGGGAGTGTCTGCGGGACGAAGAGATAAAAGCCGCCTCCGTTTGGAAGCGACTGATGAACAGGTTTGACTGACAGAGGAAACGTACNAAGCCAGCACAATACTCCAAGCGCACACAAAAGCAGGCCATTTCAAAGTCATCTGATGGAAATTCTGGCGCTCCTCGCGGACCGTGCCAGTGGTATCTGAACGGATTCAATCTCCGGGTGATGAGGTAGGTTTTTTTACCGTGTTATTTGAGGAGATCGATATGATGCATAGAACTCACCAACAGTTTGATGACGGAGCTACAGCGCGAAGGTAGAGAAAGGCCAGCGACGGGTTTTCGGGGGCACGGAAAAAACCGACGGACAGACGACGAATCCTTCCATAGTCGGGTCGAGGGAACGTACTGGGGGAGGGAAGCTGGTATCGAAGTGGGTTCATGCTGCGGACAGCCGGTACAGTGTGATGGACTAACGATCACGCAATGCTGCAACAGATCACGGGGCCGCAGGATCGTTACCGAAACATTGGTGACTACAAAAATGATAAGTACAGTGAAGAAAACGAAGACTGATTTGAATTGAAGCAAGATGGCTGCAATATTAAGAATAGAAGTGCCTACTTCAAGACTTACGGCGCGTCGTGCGACCGAGTAACATCCAGTAATCATCCGTCCAGACTACGATATCCATGGAGACTGGAAGATGGAAACTAAAGAAACGAGGAAATCAGCCAAGGACCTGAGAGAATGATGCTATGGGAAAGAGATGGTGAAGAGCGAAGTCAGCTTGGTGGCAGGATGCATTGCCATCTGGGCTCTGGTGAGTCTGTAACGCCTTCATTGGTCTGAATTTGCAGGCACATTTTGGAAGGGACATACAAGGCTGGGAATAGCACATCGTGCATCTGCTCCAAGAAATATTAAGTCCGCGAATTGAGAGGTTTTCCATTAGAGGAGTAATGCAGTGAGATTCTTTTCCAGGTGATATAATAGAGTAGGGTTCCCACGCTTAGGACAGGTTCATCAAACAACGGCTCGGAAAGGACTATCGGGCGTATGTAGCACTAATCGAAACCAAATCCTGGCCATCGGAGTCAATCACGTTCCTGTCACCAGAATCATGGAAAATGAGGAATATATACCTGAAATTCAACCGCCCTTCCACCGGGAATATCAAGCCATGAATCCGTCGGAACCATGTCAGATGCTATTTGATTGGCTTAGAGGCTTTAAAGCCCAGCCTAAGCCAACCAAGCAGCATCTGATATGTGAACACTATGGTTCTTTTTGATTCATGGTTTGCTGTCCGCGGGGTCCCCTCGCGCATGCACTTTCTCACCTCTCTTGGTGAATTATTGCGATCAGAGATGCGCTCGCGTGAACAGGACAATGGTTCCATGCAGCGATAGTTGGTTCTGTGAGTTGTGGACGGTCCCAGGATACTGTACCAATTGGACCGATTCGAAAACCTCGTAAGCATGCCGGGTTTGTCAATTCGTAGGAAATTTGTCATATGAATATTGTGATTGCAAAGACTGCCGCAATGCTCATCATCGGCACCCACGGCTCACGAAAATGGCACAAGGTCGCAATCCAAATGATGATGAGTCAGTATTCGAAGTTCTACATCAACAGAAAATCCAAAGCGTCACATATCTAACCTGTCGACCCACTCGCTCATTTGGTTGCCTCCTGCAGCTTCTCTCCTTCCTGCGACCATGATGGTCTAGCCAAACGGAACCCATCTCCTAAGCGTGAATACGTGGTGTCCCCCAGTCTGCTGACAGGTTTGAGACGTGCAGGATCAACGGTCCCATTCTCCGTAAATACGTCCTTGCGGACATGAACGTATTTTACGAGACCAAGAATCAGCGTAGTGGCCGTTTGGCCTGTAGTAGGGTGCACCACGTCGATCGCTTTGAATAACTGGGCAGAGGCATTTATTGTCAGCAAGAAAAAATATAACCACGGTTGTTATATACATACCTCGCACTCCATGCTGAATGCGCTCTCCTTGACGCAAGCAGGCTTGACATGGATCTATAGTAATCAAGTAAAAGCATGGTAAGTTCGTGTCGTCGGCCGTGATGAGTCCTTCTAACTTACGCTCGACTTCTTCGTCAACCCGCTAGCAGGCCACTCGCTGACCTCTTCCGGAGCGTCGATGGAACAGACGTTCGAGTTCTCTACAAAAGCTTCACTGATAATGCTGACTGTGAAGCCTTTTGTAGCTTTGATGTTATTCGCAGTATCCTTTATGCGGGTGGGGCCATTCGTGCAGGATATCGATATGACTGGAGGGTTGGCAGAGACCTATTACTCGAAAGTCAGAGACATCAGATGCACGGAAGGGGCCCCTCTACGCATCATGGCACATACCTGATTGAACCAACTGCGATCACAAATAGGATTGATTAGCACTCACGACAGCGAGGTTGCGAAGCATGATGGCAACTACCTGAAAGGTGCAAGGTTCTCAATCCCGGTGGCGGACACAGTGGAGACGAATGCAATAGGTCTCGGCACGATACCGCTTATCATGAGGGCGTACAGCTTCCTGTCATCGTAAGAAACGGTCAGTCATTCAACTCTAGAGATGAATAGCCTACATTGCTTACATGGGATTCTCAGATCCGGCGTCAACAACCTTCCACCCATCTCTTTCCCCCGAAAGCCATTCTTTTCCTTCGACAGTTGCATCTACCCTCTGCCCGTAAGTCCATGCGCTGTTCGGAGGAGCGGTGTGCTTAAAAGTCGCCTGCTCGTCGAAATGTGGAAGTTCATGGGAGGACATAGATGAGAGGAAGTTGAGTGAACGTTTGAGATGGTGTTCGTGAGATGGGTCCTCAGGCTCAAGATATAGAAACTTGGGCCCATGGAACGCCTCGGGTTGCGGCAGTTTAGCGGAAGCTATTGTCCCAGTGAGGCAAGACGTGGATGACGGAGCAATGACCCTCTGATGAAGAAAACTGAGTAAGCGCACACGTACCCACATAGCGGTTTTCAGCGCCCGAACATGCCCGGGATCCCAGACCCATCGATTCATCCACTATCAGGCCAATAGGCGATGCAGCTATGCATAGCGCACACATGCATCATTCAGTGAATCGCAGACTCTCCGACGTCTTCATCTGCTCGTCTAGTCCAAGGTTCTCCCGTTGAGTAGGTAAGATTATTTTGAGAAAAAGAGGCCAAACACGCACCAGACATCATGCCATCACGCCGACCAAACTGGTATGAATCTCCCGGATGACAGCAGCCCTCAAAAGTGTCGAATGGATCCGCCGTGCGCATGATTCCCAGTCCTTCATGGTGTTGCTGCGTCCAAATCAATCAATTCAACAAGCTATGCAACTGTGATGATGTACCTCGGGCATCTCTGAGAACTATCTCAGACTGCCGATGAAGAGGGTCCGTCAGAGGCTGCATCTCAGCGGCACTGCGAGATGAGCAAATAACACCGGCACCTCCCGGCACCAGGCCGCCCTGCAGGTTGCCAAACACCGTGACGAATACTGATTTCGCATACATACTTCGTCAAATCTGTATCTTATTTTTCTTGCTCTCTCAACCGATTCGTTCTGATAGCAGACGTCCGTAATGACTTGTGGACAACACA
>SGPL01000509.1:1793-23942 GCA_004802705.1 Bondarzewia mesenterica
CANGACGNTANGNNNNTATNNTCATATAGTCGGTTCTGGTCAATTTGTAAGAGGCCACGCTGCTCGTCCGTGAATTCGTATTCATCGCCATCATAGGCGAGACCTAAAAAACGTGCCAGTAGGTGGTCAATGAGTTGCGGTAGAAAGTTCTAAAGGCAAATGTGAGTCAAACTGTAATGTGATGCGAAACAGCGGCTATTGCGACTTACCTGCACAGCACGATCACCTATGCGATCCATGAGCCATGGAGTGATGCTATGCCAGTTGCGGGATGATTCAGATATATGATGATGTGCAGTCGGAAGNGTGTAAGGTAGCGNATCTTCACGTTGCTTGTGGCGCCTGCGGTGATCAACNTTTGTCTGTTTGATCTCCAGTTGTGCTCTCGATTGGGTAATAAACNGCTCGCGTGCCTCTTGTTGAGCAAGCTGTGCCATAAATTTATGCTTGTTCGTTCGTGCAAAACNCCGTTTGACACGACGATGCTCAAGTTCNCCCTATCAAAGTANTTGAGCTAAAGATAATTGGGCCAAATATCAGGGTGAAATGANTTCACTTACAATCTGAGTAGAATAAGAGTCNGTCGTGCCGAATTGTCGAATAGTGGTACAGTAATCGGCCAANGCATGGAGTTTGTAAGTGGCNAGATTCAGTGTCTTTGACTTTGNGCCGGTAGTTGCNTTGCCNTTCCCCTGATTTGATGNCGCATCTGCCGTGGGATTCTTNTGAGCAAGAGCTGCTGCTCGTCGACCTCGTGCGGCTTCTTCGGATGGCAGCTCTTTAGTATCGAAGATAGTGCAGGTCGTATTGACAAATTTGCNGAGGAGCTGGCCTAGTTGATTGGTTGTTGATTGGAANAAAGTNGAGTGTTGTATCGGTGTGGAGGNGAAGTTTTGCGTACGNATGCCACGTTGCTAGTACAAATAGCAAATCAATGAGGAGGGANTTGTGGGGTTCATCGAGGATGCCTTCNAAACATGGAATGGCACACTGATAATCATTAAAGTCANGCACGCATCAAATATTGTTNGAAACTGACCTGAAGGAGATCTTCAAAGTCTCGCGCTGCGAGCTTTTTCATCGCAGAAACATTNGTTCGCCATGGTCGAATAGTATCCCGCCCAAANGAAGGAACTCCACGATAGCTAGAAAGGTTAAATATNAAGGTCAATNAAATGNGAACNCGGANGTTACACTGNATTACAAACCGTTCATTCAACTTTTGNATTTTGTCCCCACCAGCGGCCCAAAGAATTCGCAAGACATGAGTAAAGACCGCTTTCCAAACGCCCAGTTCGAATTCATGAAGGAGATCTACAACGAACATGGCATGAAAATTGAATCCAAAGNGGGCCAGTTTATTCNAGAAGGCATTCTAAAATCGGAAGGNTCAATNTTCTTANCAGCAGGGATNAGATTGGCTAGCATACTCACCCGCGTGGGGACCAATGATCTCGCTGCTAATATTGCATCCACTGCTTTGCTGTTGATTGTAAAACCCTTCGCAAAGATGATTGTTNGCGCAGTCTCCACATTNTGACGGCGTCNTTCATCATCGACACGAACATTCTTCTCACGGTGGCGCGTGTNGAGTTTGGAGCCCATCTTGTAGATGTTCNCCTTTTCAACTAGGCAGCGGGGGCATGGACAACGAGCAAGGGATCGTATACTGGCCAAAAGGACCCTGCAAANGGAAATTGTNAGNCTCATTGAACTTCAAGCATTCACTTTAAGGCTTACTTCTCTGGGTAGTCAGCGGAATAAGTGAACAGTCGGGGGAATATACNTNGAATGATTCCATCACCACAANNAATGCANATTCCATGCTCNTAGGCCTCCATAAACTCCTCATCAAGCAAGAGCTCCCAGATTGCATGTATAAGTTCACGTTTGCAGTGCGTCAACATTACCGCAGTAGCNGTTTTGCCATACAACTTCATGTACGCTTCTTGTATTGTGTCNNGTAACTGAGACGGTCCAACCTTAAGTATGGCTACAAAACNGTGATATNACTGAAGATAGACTTACTGTTGGGATATAAGCGAGGTGATGGCAGGCATTTGATGTCGGTTTGCCACGGGTATACTTGGATTGTGACCCAAAGAGAAGATAAAATGGCCACGCTGCAGCATTGCCAAAGTTCGNNAGATGAGTCGAGTCGGACCACAGCATAAGTGGTNCAACTACACGTTCATACTCGTCTCCCGGCTCACGAGGGATGGCCTGGATCTCTTTGTAAGCCTCGAGCATGGAATCAGAAGTGTATATCTCGGAGTGAATGCGAACAGGCGGCTCGCCAGCTGCAGCACTCCAAAATTGCNGAAAGGGGGTCAAGTGCAACGTGCGTGAGATGGGGCCAGAGTACACAGTTTTGACGATATCAATGATCCGCCGGTGAACAATGCCAGTGACTGTGAAAAAAGGCGCGTCGTCTTCANGTTTCGCATCATCCTTGTCTGGCNGTGGAAGTNGAATGTTAACGGANGCCTGAGTCTGCCATCCGTCTCGTTCATCAAATGGATTGTTGTGATTGGATAGATAACGATCGAGACGGCTCGTTTCTCGAGCAAAATTGATTCCCTCCAACTCNTGGAGTTTGAAATCAGGATGTCGAAGAGNGTCAATCAGGCGATCAAACTCTCCGGANGACTTGGCAGATGAGCCGGAATACATCCAGCCCATGAGGAGTTCAGCCGTTTTGCTAGCAAAGGGTGCGATNNTCTTTGGTATCGAATGANGCTCGGTTGCTGCTTCGGAAGAGGTGGATGCAGAGGGTTCCACTNGCATGCTTTTNGGAATCACGAGAGTGGGCGCGTCGCAAACACTGTCCAAGGATATGCCTTGCTCGGGATCCAAAGATGGGCACGATGGGTAGCTGCGATACACGCCGTACGAGTTCGGTGGTGTAGTGATCCACTCAGGAGGCACGCNCGTGGGTGGTTCAGGTGAGGGTGAAGGGGGCANNACNGTGTNGTGTACTTGCTCAGTGAATACAGGTCGAGCAGTCCTGGTAGGAATGTGTGCGAGAGGTGTGGAGATGGACGGCAGAAAGTCGACGAGATGTCGNGGNAACTTGAGTGCGCGTCCCGAACGAGTGAGATATATCGGAGGAGGCGGGACCGATGGTGNCATTGTCGCCTCTGCATCATGTACGAGAGGCTCGNAATCACCATCTGGAAGGCCAGTATTCTGATAGGTTTTGTTTAATAAGAAAATAGTGACAAAAATNGGACGNAGACATACTATNTCGTCGAGCAATTGCTCATCTTTGTCTATGCGCGACACGCCTGCACTTCCTTCNTCACCCTNTTCTAACCTCGACCTCTTCNTCTTNGTCTTTTCTTTGTCACGCTTTCGTGATCGCTTTCNNGNNGTGACCGTCGCACTCGTGAACGCGGCGAACTCATCGCAGTGGCTCAGGTGTGCACTGAGAGCACGCGNGTTCGAGCATGGTGTGCCGCAGCCTGTACAAACAGAAGCCATCCAAAATGAGAGCACAGCCAGCAGGATGAGCAGGAGCTCGTGCATGAGGAGATGANGGTGTTGTGCGGTGCCCTGCAGTCGCGATGTCGCAGCGCGAGCTCGTGCCAAAATAGCCAGAAAATACCTGAATAAGAAAATCCAGGAGTCACATGATCTCCATGTCCGATTACAGGCGAGCGAGCGCTTGCGGGNGCAGCTCATCGACGCACAACACTGGACTCAGCATCTCATNAATGAACACAAGGACGTCCAGCGGTGCATCGACTCNCTCGAAAAGGACCTGGGACACATGCAGGACAATGCGGCGCATTGACTCGCTNGAAAGGANCAGGNACACATGCAGGACAACCTCATCGCCACTCAGCGCGAGTCGGACGAGGGCCTCTCACGTGTGGAGGACGGGTGTTTCTCGAATTTNAGGTNNACGGTCGTGGGGGAGGGGACGGTGCCAGCGACCAAGAGTTATTTTGTGGGTGTGGTGTTGGAGGACGCGACGCTTNCGATTCCGAAGCATGGGACGGTCGCTCTTGTCAAAGAACATGGGCCCGTGCAATACAGGGTCTGAGCGAGACAGATCAGCATTTTTTGATGAAGGCTATTGAGCAGGTGCGTATGTGTTGCCTTCTTTCACTNGAATGGTGCTGAGAATGATGGGATGGGTGGATTTTTTGTTTGTAAGTCATNGCTAAGGTAAAACAGGCTGTTGGGGATCGAAGCGTTGGGAAGGCGAGCATGACNGAGTGGGTATTCTGTTCGCATGTGCATGAGCACTNATCTGAGGGTGGAGTCGGGCGCAGGGANGATCACTACTANCAAATCCAGTCCGAGCGCAGTCGCGTGTTGTCTGAGAAGGAAATACTCGAAAAGGTGTATCAAACGCAGANCTCGTCGACAAGAACGCNTCNCTCAAAGAGGAGTACCGCAAGGTCGCTGCATTCAAGCTGCTCATGGAGTCCTACAAGAGCCAGATCGCGGACATGGAACCGCCAACACCATGACAAATTTGAAACTCAAGGTGCGCAAGTTGCAGCGTGAGCTGGAGGCTGCCAAGACAAACAAGGCAGATACGAGTCGCGTGTTGTGCTGGAGAATCTGTTGGAGGATGTGAACTGGATGAAGGCGAGGTACGAGGCCACTTATCTGGCCGCGCATCGAGAGAAGTTGGTCTTGCAGAATGACCTTGAGGAGATCTGGAGTGGGAAGGCTTTGGGCGATGGGTGAGTGTTATATTTTATTTTGCACTGAAAGAGAAGCTTTACTAAAGTATTGATACGCTTTTTCAGAGCTGAGGCTGCAATCGCTCTGCGGCAATGCCATCCTCATTCTTTTGCTTTCGGCCCCGTTTTGTGCAAGTCTTCTTCACTTGCACCTCCCATTGCCCCATCGGCGGCATTGCTCACATCACAATGGTCATTCTGCTTCCGTCACTTTCTCGCAGATTGCCTCTGTCCCCTGTCCCCCAAGGTGCGTTGCTTAGCATCCCCCCTTCTCACGGTCATGTGATTGATTAAGCGCCTTGCCTAACTACGTGGGGGTACAGTACCTCGGTCAGCAATCGGTCAGGGCGGAGCCTTGAAAACCCCCTGGCAAGGCGCCAACTTTTCAGTTCCTGGGCGCGCGAATGTCTATATCCATAAGAGGAAGTCATAGTGTTCGCTTAGTCATTTCTTGAGGCGAAAACATATTCTCAAGTTTCAACTCAGCTCGACATATGTGTTCCAACTCTACTGAATAAACCCAGGCCACCCATCACAGTGTTCTTCTCCAAATTTTTGTGGAGACAAATCTTGTGTAACTCCTCTAGATGCCAGTATTCCCACTCATGATCTGGTGCGGACAAAGTACGCCGCAAGTATTTGATGCGACAATCCTCGCAGAGCATACATCAAACGCGGCATAAGAAGCAGCTAAATACCACAGGCAACTCACAGAGAGTTCCTTCAACTTGAACCTACGTACCCCGGGAAGTCCTTGTTCAGTGACGTACGAACCGCCCACCGCTCAGTGTCCACTGCCGTGATACACAGATGGACACCTGCTGCTTCTTTTTGTGCGTTGATCGACGCTTTCTTTTTATTTATAAGTTTTAATGCGAACAAATATGGCAGGTCACCATTGTCGACCGTCGAAAATCTGTAGCGTCCGCAGCGAGTAATAGTGCGGGTTCGACAGGGCACGGGGAGCGCGACACGCCGGGCTGCGTTTTCATAGCAGGCTTTTGTTTCCGTCAGATGAGGCTCTGTGGAGCAAATCTCGGTTAAAAGTACAATGGCTTTGCGAAGAACAGCTGCTGTCGCCGAAAGCCTTACTTTGCAATTATACAACACACCATGTCATTTACAACTTCAAGTCCTGCAAAACCCGAAACGTTGAGTACAGTGGCGAATAGGTCAACTATCCATATCGTCCATGCCCGTATCGTCGTTCTTGATCGGTTCATGACCTTTATCGCCTTGTGTCTCCATCTCAGCTATGGCTTGTCTACGATTCCGAGACAGATCATGAACATACGATCATGACCGGCCAGATCAGCTACTCACATGTATGACGCGCGGCATTGCGCCCTCACTCTATTTCCCTTGAACTTCTGTTTCCCTCCTCCTGACAAAAGCTGCTCGTCCAAGGCTGCGCAAAACGTGACGCGTGACTTAGTGTCGAGCATTAACCAATCACGCAATGCTGCTCACCTTTGTCCTCTCCTAGTAATCTGAGTTTATCCAAGTCCAACCATTGCCTGACAGCAACAATTAAGCATTAACATAAATAGCCGGCTGCGAATCAACATACCACGTCCTGCCCTGGTCATAAAATTGCACGAGGTGCTTCGGGCGAGGTCCAGTTGCGTGTCGTGCCTCATCTTCCAGTACAGAGGAAGGAACTAAAGGATCATCAGGCTCGAATACGACGGCTGCCCACCAAGGGTACGTTTCTGATTCATTGGGTTCAGTGATCCGCACAACTCTGAGCCTAATCAGATGGCGCAACTCACCGGCTTTCGCCCACACTGAAAGACAACGTCATACATATTCAGCGTTTCTGGTATCATTGGGGAGGTATGTGAGAACCTGAACATACCAAGTGTACCACCGTCTAGCATCTTTCCTTCTTCCAGTATAACAGCTCCTGGCCCATGATTCTGCGGCTCCCCCGTCATCGACTTGGAAGAAGAGGCCTTGACAAGAGGAGCCTTTCCTTTGCGCGGCTTCTGCTTCGTATCATCCTCTGCATCCGACTCGCTCAGCGAGCTGAGCTCCGAATCATCCATCGCCGCAGGCAAGTGCGACGGGCCCGCAACGGGCGCAGACACTACGATCGGAGGGGCGGTCAGCGAAGAACCAGAAACCCCGCGTGTACGCCCGCTTCGGCGACGCATGTACTTCGCCCTGCGCGTCTGCGGCGTGTCGAGTTCTTCGATGTAGACTGTTCCGTCAACGTCCTGAGCGAATTTCTCGTTTGGCTCGAGCACGTACTGTTCCGCGACCTCCGGTCGCTCAGGAGGTTCTCCAATTGTCGATGGCTCTTCCGCAACAGGCGTGGTCGGTCCCACCATTCCTCCTTCATCTGACGGCACCAGAGGAGGTGGAAGTTCTTTCGCCGACAGAGATATATCACCAGAGGTGTCAGCCTTGGGTTCAATCACAGTTGGTGACAAGGAGGCAGGAGCGGCAGATTCCTCCATACCTGGCGATGTATCCTCAAACATCGCCGCGGCATTAGATGTCTCAATAGCAGGCGCAGGCTCCTCGACTATCATCGATATGTCCTTCGCTGTTGCAGACTCTACAGTGGATGGGGGAACAAGTCCTGTCACATATTCCTCGGGAATCGCCTGTGCCTGAACAACAGGCTCGGATAATGAACCCATTGTATTCGCACTGATTCTCGCTGACATGTCCGCACCAGAAGAAGTCGGGGAGGAAGGCTTTACACTTTGAACGTCCATAAAAACCGCATGGACTTCCAGTTCTGGCAGAGAGGATGTTCCGACACCAGGTGACAACTGGGCTTTGCTCGTCCCTACATTTGGCAGAAAGGCTCGGATTAACATTCAGGACAATAATAAGTTTGAAAACAAACCTCTTTTTACTCTCTTCCTAGGTGGCGGCAAAGCTCCCCTATCAACAGCCACCCGCCCGCCTCTTTTCTGATCAGGCGCCAAGATCCAACCTTGATCGAACAGTTTGAACGTCGCCTGGGGATTTAGTTCCGTCACCATCGGCGGCTCAAAGTGGCCAGGTAACACGGGCGCGGCGCGTTTGGCCTTGCCCTTCTTTACCGCTGAAGTGAGAGGAACTACTTCAGCTAGCGGTTCGTGCGGTTGGCCTTCAACCGGTACTGGAATGGGCACGCCTGAGGGACCCGCCCCTGCAGTCTCCTGCGCTTCTGCTTCAAATGCGGCGGCGGCGGCAGCCGCACGCCTCGTCCGCAGGGCGCGGAAACCAGGTGCAGCGTCAAGCATCTGCGCTTCGCGCTCCAAACGTTTCCTTTCCCTGTCCGCCTTGCGGTCGCGTTTCGGCTTGGGTGGCGGCGGCGGAGGTGGCGGTTTGCGTCGCTCAAGCTCGTAGTCAAGAATAGAGACAATCGGCTGCGTGTCGACGATGAGGTCGATTTCCTCTTTGATGTCGTCGGAGACGAAGAGGTTGAGGATGGAGAGCGGAGGCTCAAGGTCGCCAATAACGTTCGAAAAGGGGCCGCCCTTGGTTTCCGGACGAGCTTCATCCCCCCCGTTCATTGCTGCCGAATCTTTGCCATCAAATGACGTAGATGATGCTCGCCGAGAGGCGGGTACTAGAGCGTCAAGGTCAGCTAGAATGGTGACAGAGGCAGCTTTGATTCTCTGCGCCGCCTTGGAATATGCAGTCCCCGGCTTGTTGTACAGTATCGCATTGTCAAGAACCAAGTTGATATCGTCCTACGTCGCTGTATCTAGCATTTTTCATGTCAAAAGTAACGAGATGAGACGAACCTTGAAGGTCTGAACATCGCAATACTCATGTCCGTGCAGCTTCTCCTCAATAGCGGTCCAATGAATAGGGTTCTTGATGATTTCAAAGTAGTCCGGTACTTCTGTCTTTGAAACAGAGTTTCTGAAGTAGTCACTTCGGTCGAGGCTGAAAATGCAATTGAGTGTATGAATGACTGGTCAATAAAATGAGATATGCGCACCCGGTGATCTTCTTGAAGGCATCTCGCAGATAGTGTTCATGAGGAATGATAACATTAGATATCAGACCCCAAGTGACCTCCGATTGTTTGAGCTTCCTACTCTCGCGCTTGCGGCAGAGTTCTGCAAGCATCCGGACATGCTCCAGGTCCTTACGGAGTCGCTTCATGTGCTAGATGAGAAAATTACCCATCAGTCTCTATGTTCTCATCCCGAAGTACAAAACTTGCCTCAAGTTTCATGGTCTTCTCCTCGTCGGTCTGGTTCTTGTTCCCTGAAGCCGTCCATGGTTCCAAGTGCAACCTTTTCAATAACGGCGCACCTCTCCTTGCCTCTCGCTTTAAGCTCCAATACCGTGCGACCATCTCCACAAATTCTGGCTTTTTTCGGACGATAATTTTGCTAATGTATTGCAGTATTTGACTCACGATAACAGCGGGGACAAGAGGTGGACCAAGCTTGTACGTCTTGGCATATGCGCGTGCTGTTTTGGACGATTTAGGGCTTGAGGGATTTTCCAGCGCAGCTTCTTCTTCTTCGGCTGCGAGAGCCACGGCACGGGCTTCAGCTTGCGCTCTCTGATCTATACGTCAGGGTTCGCGAGGTAGTTACCAACGAGTTTGGATGCTTACGGGTAGATGCCTCTCGCAAAAACACTGGAGGGCAGGGGGCTCTGAGCCGGATGTCGCCTTCATGGGCATCAGCAATTTTTGCTTGCGAGCGCATGTTACATGAAACGCCAAAAAGCAGGAGGTCTTGCTGCATTGGATGCAAGCGCCCTGGCGTACATCGCAAACTTGGCATTTCTACATCGCCAGTCAGTTGGTGTGCAATGTAAGGTGCTGATTTCGTACTAGTTTCCAGCGCTGCTTGGATATCTTTTCCATGCCCGTGATGGGTTCCATGAAGACGTCATTCGCGACCCTAGTCTCCGGAACCCAAATTGCGCAGAGCAAATGGACCCAATCACCGTGAACAGTTTGCTTGAATGCACCACCCTCGTTCGGACATAAAATGCAAGACTATGGCCGATGAAAAATAGGACATGGAGATGCTCGGGTGAAAGACTCACCACAGGAATTTCGGGGGAGACGGTGCATTTCCGACATAACCATTGCCCTTCCGGGATGTAAGGCACTCCGTAACAATCTTCATTTCAGCTCGTTACAATATTCTAATGCGACTTCATTCAGATTAATGAGCAGCTCACCTTGATGGACTGCTAAATTACACCCATCGCAGAACACAATGGCATTCGTGTTCTCTCCTTCGGAATCATCGCAGATTGCGCATGTAGAGTCTTCCGACGGCATTGCCATGTCTGTTTTTGGAATATCCTTTGTCTACAACAAAATCCTGGTCACAGCTTCAAAAGGAAGTCACTGGCCGATGACACCCACCAAGTGAAACCACTCTTTCTCCAGCCGGTCCATAACGATTTCGAACGTTTCGAACGAGATACGATCCAGTTGCTGCGCCTTCCGCTCTGCGTTGACGTCATCGAGCCATTCCTTGTCTGCCAAAGAACATGAGTGGGAATAAGATCGGAAGGCGCTCTGAGAAACGTCCGCACCTTGCTCGTCCATGTCATACTCGACTTGTTTGGCCAACTCATTCTCCAAAGGTTCTACCAGGACCTCTGAGCAATTGATGAGAAGACGTTTCATGACGGCGTACCAATGTAGTGAATATAAGCCTCTGGTCGGTGAAATGAAGCGAGATCATTATCTATCACGCATTCCGATGAATACAGAACCAGCACAAAGAGTACAGCATCACACACATCCGTAGGACCTTGATTGTTGATCGTGAACACCAGACCGTTCTTTCGTGAAATCGTCGTCGACTTTTACGAACGAAACCTTGGGTAGCGCGGCGGGCGCAGGAGAGTGTCCACCACGGGCCATGATTTCATCGACCTCTTCAGAGACCCGCTTTCGTTCAGCACGAGGTTTTGGCTTTATTGCCTATGAGGATATATAATTCCGGTATTACAGACCAGTATATTTGGAATAGAGATATGAAGAAGGTGGCAGGACTGAGCGAGTTAGAGAGGTAAGCCTGACTAACCTTAGTGACCATAACAGTCACAGACGCGTCAGACGCGTCGCGTACCGTCACACTGAAATCTCTGTCTTTCTGTCACCCCCAACATTGTCTGCAGACACTGCCAGACACGTCTCAAACGTCGAACCCAAACCCGTCATTATGGCAGCTTCAACGATTGAAATTTTATCTGGAAATTTCACTTTACCATCATGCATTCCACACTTGATGCCATTCCATATCGCGCACACAGGCCCCACACCAGTCTCGACATATCTCCGCGTCAAAGCTGCATCTCTGTCTCTTCCATTACCTCCCCGCGACTTCCTCCCATCTGAAAAGTCCACAGAAGTTGATCCAAACACTTTGGACTGTGCGAAGGAGAATGCAGAAATCATCAAGCAGACTGACGACCCTACCAGCCACCGTCAAGATGCTGGTCCATCGACACCGACCGCGAAACGTTTCGTATCAGCAGTTCGAGGTCGTGCAATCCAAGGCCTCGAGGTTCAGCTGCCCAAGGGATACTCTGGCCTTGTTCTACGTGGCGATTCACGAGGAGATATTCCAGACAGCAGGCATTCGAAATTGAAGGAGAATGGCAATGGTAGAGCGAAGGGGAAGCGAGCGACACGAAAGTCTGCAAAAGCTATGCAACATGAGGATGAGGACGAGGATATAGTGGATCAGGATCACGACGGTGACGGCGGGCTCGAAGGGGCGTATGAAGGTGCGGTGCGAGTGCTGAAGCCCACGGCACAGTTCGAATCGTTTGTGCTCTGGCATCCCGATATTCCTGTTGATGAGGGGCGGGATGAATATCTAAGATCTTTGACTGAATGGGTGGGTTTGGCGGCGGAGGTATGGTCTATTTGAGCTTGACTGATGTATTGATCCTGACGCACATACATTCCAATCCAATAACAGATACATAGGTTTGAAGATTAAGGTATCGTACTCAATAGCTCTTATTTTCCAGGTCACGATGAAAATCCCCTCCCCCCTTGCGTTCCATCTCGGTTTTTCGATCAAATCGTATGTATGGTTTTGTATGGTACGTCCTCACAATCTAATGTCTTAATATCGGCGTTTGATTCGGCATTTTACCACATTCATCATAGCATGTTTGTATCAGCGCAAACCAGCTCGCCTACCCAACCATAAATCCTTTTGTACGAACACATGACTGGAGCTACCTCATTCATGAGATCTAACGTTGTAATTCTGCAAGCTGAGCTGTAGGCGACTCATGGACAAGTACGGTCTCAATTTACTGGCCCATCTAACTGGAAACTGCGGGGGCTCTCAATGGAGAATTTGGCATGGATATTCTGAGATTCAAGTGTTTTGGTTGAAGGCACTCACGTCGGTACTTGCGTTACCCTTGGTCGGTACTTTGAGCCTGTGAGAAAATCTATCAATTGGGGGTTCAGATTCGTCCACGTTCGCCTTCAACATGCTACCACTATCTGCGACTTTCTCAAGGACAGTCACTCTTTCTCATGCCCATTCATACTCTGTGAGAGTCTTCAACTCGAAAAAATCGGCAGTACGAGCAAGAAACCGGGGCGAAGAATATCTAATTTCCACAGGAGAAATTGCCACGTCAGCTCGAAACTGACTCGCCTATAAAATACTACTGTACGGGGTGAACACTTTGGTTCTTTCCTTGTTGGATATTATTCGTATCGCTCTCAGCCCTTCCTCCCTCCAATCTCTCCACTGGGACCATCATGCTGCCACAATTGCTGGCATTGAGCTTGGCAATCGCGCCGTCGTTGGTATCAGCAGGATTATTCCCCAAGGACTCCCTTGTGAAGCATTTGGACGCGAAGGGTTTCAGACAAGCTCTCAAGGAGAACGTACGCCATCGTGTCTCACGTAGCAATTTCCTTTCTTGATAGGTAGCAATTCAGCGGACGAGCGTTGTCGCTTTTGTTGCGCCATGGTGTGGAGTGCGTGCATACTGCAATCATTGTCTGCACGCGGACTGACCGCATTTATGCTTACAGCACTGTCAAAAAATGGTGCCGGAGCTAAACAAGGCTGCCTTGGGCTTGTACCCCCTCATCCCTACGTACGCTGTTGACTGTGACGATGCAAAGAACCGACAAGTATGTGCGGAACAGGTGAGTAGCTGTTCTAGAGTGACTTGTGATACCAGCAGACGCATATTTGTTGGAATATACAAACTTCATGTCGAAATGCTCCGGAAATGTTCTTTAGTGATGCGTTCCTTTGTCTTCGCATCCATAATGTTTCCTTCAGCGCCATTCTGATATATGACTGAACTCGAGTGGAACATTTTGCTCACCTATCTCTTTAGGGCGTAAAGGGTTTCCCCACCATCAAGGTGAATATTGTTATTTTAATGCAGTAATTGTGTCTGACGTTGCATAGCTCTTCCCTCGTGGCAGAGAGGTCGAACCTATCACATTTGAAGGGGAGCGCACAGCGAGCTCGTTCTATTACTGGGCGATAAGACGGATCCCACATAAGAACAAGAAGATATACTATGTCGAAGATGTCCAACCCTGGGTCACCAAGGTACGTCTGCTCTTCGACATTATCTGCACTCGCCCCCAATGACGTGCGATTAGGATGTCGAGAAGAACCGTGTGCTCTTGCTCAACAAGAGCAAGAACGTCCCGATGTTATGGCACGTCCTGGCGAACAAGTATAGGGACCAGCTCGGATTTGGTAGCCACCGCGATCGCAAAGGAAGGTCCTCTAAGGCTTTGGGTTTTGAGCCCGGTGATCAAAAAGACTCGAAGGTTCTCGTATATCCGGCCGATCAACAACGCCTGTCCTCTTCCAAGGTACGTCAACGCAAAGGTCGGACTATCAGTCTAGTTGAGCTGATGGGCTACGCGCACGCAGGCATTCTCAAATATGACTCCCTCTGCAAGTTCTTCGATTCAGTTATCGACGGCACAGCCGACCTCACAGTCGCCAACGAACAGGCCAAAGCCGAAGACTTTGAGTTCTCTGAGGAAGAGCTCGAGATTCAACGCAAGCAAGAGGCTCAACGTATGGCGCTCGCGCACGGCGGGTTCAGCGACATGATCGACTTCGAGGAGGCCATCAAGAAGCACGGCCCGAACTTCCACGACGCACATGGCTATGCGGGGGTAATGGGTGATATTCCAAAGAAGGACATGGGCGGCAAGGCGGAGAAGGAAGAGAATCCGATTCAGAAAATCCTCAAGCATCAGCAGGAGATGGAGAAGAAGAAAGCACAGAAGGAGTCGACACCGAAGACGGGGGCCGGGGGGCAGATTGTGTTTGAGGCAAAGACGGAGACGGGACATCCACAGACGGGAGCAGTCAAGCCTACCGTTTCGACATCGGAGACTCTCGATGCGACCGCCAGTCCCGAGCTCGAAGTCGAGCCTGCGAGCGCGAGTTCAGTTGTGGAAGCTGTGAGCGAGGGAACTAATTCAGCTTCTAGTAATGTTCCGGACTCGAGCGGGGCTCCACTCGCTGAAGATGCTATATCCACGTCGGCGTCTGGAGAGACGACCGCATCATTAGCAGAACCTGTGGAGGTTGAGGAGTCCGGACATGTTAAGGACGAGTTGTAGATGAATCCAATGATTTCTCTTCAGGGTAACTTGTATACTTACTGTGTCGGAGGCACATGAGATAAATTAATTTTTTGATATATCATCTAAGGGTTCAGAAGTATTAGACGGATCGCAACATGATAGCACTCGGTATCAACAGCATTAAGTACGAGTGGGAAGGAAAGATCGGTATCGGCAGTCATCCCTTTCCTCAGACGATGTTAGGCCCGTCGATAGCGGTTCGAGCGTTTTGCGACCCTGCGCCGTTGGCACTCCCTAAAAGCGCCTTCACGTAATTCTGGATCACAGGGAAGGCGCGTATCATCAGCTTGATAGATTTCTTCTCGTTTTCTGTTAAATCGCTGAGGCTCAGTTTGAGAGAGTATTGTCCAAAAGTTGGCACTTTCCTACTGAAACAATATTCCCATACCGTTGGAGTATCTTCTTCTTGCTGACAAAAATTTGATGGTCGTTTGGTACGACTACAAGTGAATGCTGCCAAGAGAACAATTCAGATGGTGGGGAAGTAGATGTGAGTAGGCAGAACGGCACGAACATTAGTATACCATGCAATAAGATCGGCACTCTTCTTGGGTATCAATGGGACCTTGGAGTATCCCACGACTTGCACCACCAATTGCACGTACCGTTGTACGCTTGTTGCTGTTCCCATAATACCATAAAACGGTGTTAACGTTGGAGTTATGGAAATAATGGTAAAGAAGCGTACTTCGAGCATCGATGAGTTGTGCCAGACCGATGACTCCAGGACCGTGGCCCACCAATATGATGCGTTTCGCATTGGACAGCCTGAAATGCAGCTCGGATGAAATACCTCGGAGCAGATGATGGTGTACTTACGTGACATAGTTATCCCAGAGATAGGTCAATATCTCTCTGGCATATTCTTCGGGAGACCTAGAGACGTACTGATAACTGGTTCAATACTGGAGTAAGTCATTGCATTGACGAAGCTATTGATACCGTGAATTCCCGGACAGAGGGAGGTTTTGGGAAGAGATTAATATCAAGCAAAGCGAAACCCTCCTGCCGGACCCATTCTACCAGCTGCTTCGAGACATCGATCTTCATAGCGAATGTTAAATAAATCAATTTTGAAGAAAAATGCACATCAACCGACCAGATATCCATGTTCCGTGTGAAGGTCACATGTAGCAGTATTCGCTAGCTCAACACGAAGGTTCCCGCTGCCAGTGGATGAAGTAAGCCTGTTCGACCACGATCACAGAAGAGCAAGACTCACAATTCATGTGCGAATATTACAAGGACTTCATTTTCCATCATGTCCACACTATAATTTTGATTTAGAGATCATGCACCGCTAACTGTTATGTCAACTCACGAGCACATCACTTGGGACGAAAATCTATCGTGATGTCCGGTATACATCAAAGGAACCTCGAGCATCTCGTAAGTCCTGTACATGAATTCTTGACGGTGGGCCTTAAGCAGTTCTGATATAAGATGTAAGCTCGATGAGCGATACCTGAAGCTAAGTTGCATGTACCTGGAATAGAGAAGGTGATTTCCTGGATGTCTACGAGACGATGTCATCTCAGAAAGTGGACTTCTTGATATCTGCCGAAACGCCTGCTTCTCACCTTCGCGCGGTTCACACGCCTTCGGATCCACACTCTTCCAATACTTACTCTGCTCCATGGCCACCTGCCATACTGTTTCCGCGGCCACCTCAGATGCTACCATAGGTGGCATCTCAGGAGGCGCCTCTCCGAGGATCGTTCTGGCCACAGATAGTGCAGATACGGATATCGAATCAAGGTTGTATCCACCCTTCTTCGTGTCAGCTTACATCACGAAGCAGATTAAAACATAGCGTCACCTCGAGCACGACGACCAATTTGCCCTCGGCCAGTCCGGAAAGCATATGGGTCATATGCGCGTAGCCTGCAGGTGTGACATGACACTCGCCGAGTTGATCTCCGTCGGCAGCATCGAAACCAGCGGAGACTACCAGTTGTTAGGCACATAAGGCTGGTCACGTAGGGGAAGACGCACTGATGACGAGCTCTGGAGCGTATTCCATCGCGATAGGCATCACGATCTTCTGAAATGCGTAGATATAATCTGCATCCTTCATGCCTGCCTCGGGCCACGGTATATTGACGGAGCTTAATAGGAGAAAAAAAAACAGGAGAAGATCGATAAAGACCGGCGCGAAGCGATAAAAAAGATGAAAGACTCCTACTATCCAAGCCCTTCTCCTTCACCGCAGGATTCCACACTGCCAAATGGTCCACAGGGGTAAAACTGTCCTTGCTGATATCGATGCAGAGATATGTAGAGAACGGAGGGATCGTCGTTGAATGCTCGCTGGGTACCGTTGCCTATTCAGAGTGACCGTCAATTTCAACTCAGGCACCCGAAACGGGAAAACATACCATGGTGGACATCCCTACCATAGAACTAAGTTAATAGCCAGTTTGATGACGACAGATTCCGACGCACCAATCCAAAATCAAAATTCTCTTGATAGAGGTCAATCGTTGAACGACTTTGACCGCGATAGCGACGTTATTGAAGAAACAAAATCCCATTGGTTTGTCTGGTTCAGCATGGTGACCGGGAGGTCGTACGATGGCGAAAGACTTCCTCAGTTCCTTTCTCGCTACTGCGAGAGTTGCCTCAATGACACCTCCACAGCTCAATTGGGCGCAGTTCGGCGTCTGTGGGTGGACATATAAAGAGAGGCTGTCATAATAGGCTTCGGAATCGATGATGTCTTGAGGTGTTAATGCTAGATTGAATAAGCCACCTCTTAGCTAGTGTCGTCTCAGATACGGTCGTAAAAATCAGTGAAAATACCATTTGCTGTAGCACTTACATTGGAGCTTGAGCACCGAGTTCCAGTGCATCTCGCTGTGGACGAGTAACACCTCCTCGCGTCTGACGCGTCGGATACGAATACGTTTCATCTTCTCGATGCACTTGTTATCCGTAAGCAATTGGTATATCCTGGAAATACGCTCTGGTTGCTCTGGGTGAATTTGTTCGGAGCTATGTAACATCATTTCCGCATCATAGACATAGCCGACGGTGAACACCTTCGGGTGGAGCGGAACGGACGACGCTCTTTCATCTTCCGAGCGTTTTCGGGAGGCGCCTGCATTGCCCACGGTTAGTGCGTTTGGTGTGTCTACATCCATAGGATGTTGAGAGGGCACTCCGTTTCTGTCCTGTGAATCCATGATGGCGATGAAGCAAGTTCACAAGATTGAATGAGGCTAAGCGGAAAAAATCGGATTCCTCGCCTCAGTCGCACTTACGAGTTGAGAGGTAAATGCTAAGTTAGAGCCAAGTCAGAGCGTAGAGCATGAGGGAATTAAGTCACATCTTTGTCACATCACGCCAATCCTTCCTGTATCATGTTCTGATGAGTTTTCCATTTTTATGATCTTTAGAGGGGATNNTTTTTTTTTTGGAATTTGATNCAACGCACGCTATGCGCGTATGCCAAGGGTTTCGAAAACAGTGTAGCATCCACAAGCAATCGATTGCGTTAAGCAGAGGTATGCATCTCGACTATAACCTACATTTGGCCGGCCTCTCTCATCCTACCATATCTCATCAATCCAGAGTTACCGTAAGTTCACGTCGACACGCTCGACAGGCCGTGTCCCCAGCTGCGAGGAGCATCTTTCAGAGTCTATAACGTTTGAACAGGTATCCGAATATATGACTTGAATGTCGGTACCTGATATGTCCGACTAATGACATTTTTGCTCTTCTGGTGCTGTCCTCTTGGAGTTTCTGGGTACGATTTCATCCTATTAAACTAAGCGATGAATTACCGATGCCAGTTAATCAATATTTTCGAGGCATCCGCTTTGCGATCGAGGTTTTCAGCTGGCGACGGTTTCGACAAATTCTCTATCCCTACATACTGGAGCCAGCGCCTTTCCCGTTGGAGGTGTGCATATGATATATTCCATCGTTACGAACGGTGCAAGGCCAGTCCCATCTATGGTGAGTACATCTCCATAACTCCATTCATGATCACGATGGTCCGCCAGCTTTCATCAGGAAAAGTCTCCGTGCCTTGTGAAACTTGTCACACCTCACCTGAATTGTCACGACGTTACCGGGGAATATCAGGCCCCCTGATAATAGGGGGTAAGGTCGGGTCGGATTTTTGGGCACTTCGGACCTTAGATAGTGGACAAAAATCTTGCCCAAAATAGGAAATTGTCTACTGTGAGCCTACACAGCACTTCGGCCCAAATTTTGCCGAGGGAAATTCTTGTAAAATACCAAATATTCCAACTATTTTCTCAATATTTCTCTCCAGCAGAAATTTGCGTAAAATTTTGGTTTCTTTCCGAGTTTTCTGGGTATTTTCAACGTATATCACACTGCTGGCTCAAGCAGCCGCCGCTAGGATATATATAAATAGATCTTCTGATATAGCTCATTCAACCACAAAAAATACAATAACAAATCATTTATATATTCAGAAAAATCATTCTACAGTACCACGCAGTTACAACGTTGTCTGTAGGGGAATCTGATGTCCAAAATGACCAGCCGTCGAGTCACGCACACTGCACACTGACAAGTCGTCTCGAGTCTAAAAGAGCGGACCAGCATTCAGATTTGGCAGCTTGTCACATCTGGAGTGCTGTCTGAGTCAGAGTCGTCTGAGGAGTACCAGGTCGCATTCCGTGTAGAATGTCCGAGTAGACGCGACGCGTACCTGTGGTTTCGACTTGTCAGTCGATGTCATAATATGATTGGAAGGTTCCAAATGCCGACTACGACGTCAGGGGGAAGCGTGTGTGTCAATTCAGGTTGGATACAGGACGTGCACGTCACGTCGACTAACCTGAGGACCCCAGAATAAAAACTCAAAGGCAAAGGCTGCAGCGCAGAATGTCTATGCATTACCCCGCGATCGACTGGTGGTAGATTGTGCTCATTCACATTTGGTTCCGTGGATGGCAGGTACGGTGAATTACCGGGCGATGCAGAGTTTGTCAATGTTAGAACAGTGGACAGAGGGATGTCGATAGAGGTAGGACTTACACTGGAGGGTGGAAGGTGAACCAGATCTGGCGGCTGTGGCGAACTTTGCGGCAAAGGAGAGCGCGAGTCGTGCTCGACGTTCATAGTGATCGTGTCCCCTGCAGAGCTCGTGGGGGTTATTGTAAATCCACTGGCATCTCGCACGATTTGCCTCCTCATCTGGCCAGACAGCGTACTTTAGAAGCAGCAGAGAAGAGGAGGAACATTAGCTCGGTGCTCAGTGGGGGTAGAAAGCTAGGTGGTGGCTCACTGGCAAGATCTGGACTCAGTCCGCGTCAACTAGCCACGTTGGTATGTTCGATCATAAGCCTTATGATACTCGACTCCTATGAATACGTTTTCCGAGGTAGGCCGCTGAACGTCGGGCACGCGATGCAAAAGCCTGTGGCTCCGGTGCTCTAGCTGAACAAGAGGCGCAGAAGGCATCAAAGGAGAGCATCAAGCATGATGCTATAGACCTACGGAAGACTCGGACTCGGACTCCGTTATCCTTGTCGATGATTTCACACCTATGCCTGACAGTTCGCAGGTGGCATTTCCCCAGTCGGAGAAAGTTGCATCGGCGCCTGTTTTGGCTCAGTCGAGAAATTCCCAGACTTCATCGCCTAGAGCACGCTCCTCGCCTACTGCTCAACGTCCGGCAACTTCTTGCTCCAAGCCTCCTGCATAGATGTCACCCACAGAAAGGACCTGGTCATGCTCTGTTTGTACACTCATCAATGAACCACTTGCCTTTCAGTGTGAAGCATGCATGACTCTCTGAGTGCAACTGCAAGAAATTTCATTTGGATGGATGTGTGGGGTCTGTGAGGAGCAAGACACAGATCATCAGTTCTGGACGTGTAATTTCTATGGGTCGATGAAGACGGAGAGTGTGGGCATGTGGAGAGCTGGATGCATAACATCCCGTGCAACTCGAGCGTGTCAGAGATGGACAGATCGAGCGACGTGGGCTCAATGTCGATTCCGCGGCAGTGCGTTGATGTTTCTGCTGGGTGGCAGCCTCGATGAGCGCGTGCATGCCGGAAAAGTCGACATTAGAGCCCCTCGGTGTGCTAGTAGTATTGCCGGTAGTGGCGGCAGCTGTGCTGGTCCTACGCGTGCGCTTGTCAAGGACGTGCATGAGAGAATCGCTTCCGGGTGAGCTGGTGCTGCTAAGATGGAACTCATCGACCGAGGGGGGGGGAAGGCATGCTCGGTAGGTTTCTTGCATTCTGGGGGAAGCTCATCGAAGGTGCATGCCCTACGCATCTACCTCGAGTCGCACGAGAGATCAATTGAGCTCACACAGAGAGAGGAGGAATGTTGGCTCACTGACACTCCACGCAGGGTGGACTGACTTCAGGTATCATATAGCGCATCTTGGCTTTACACTGTCGCTGAAGAAAAGAGTCAGAATTTCCAAGTCCCAAGCATGCGCCACATCAGGGAGAGGGAAAGTCTGGTCATGCGCATGGAATGCAACGACACGTGGTCACCAAATCAACCCGAGGCAATGGGCAGCTTCTCTCACATCGATGTCTTCTTTGTCCTCGGCCCACACCCTCTCACCCTCATCGTCAGTACTTCTTTCTGTTCCAGAGCAGTTTCAGCCTCCTGATTCTCTTACCTGCAGATGCCCTGGGACCGTGTCGAGTGCGAGTCAATCCAACTCGTTGGGAGCCCAGCAGACGCCCCCGAGTCTAGCCAGCTCGATGCACCGTGGGTCGTCAAAGCGCCTGACACCATCATCAATTCCCTTCTTCCATCGCTCGTCATCTCAATCCATACAGCTCAATGCCTATACCTCGGCTCAGCCGTCGACCATGTGCAGTCACTTGATATTACCGCCACAGAACAGAGTATAGGGTTGCCAGAAGCATAAGTTGGGGTGCGAGAAATGGAAGGGGAGCTATCAGGAGTGAGATGCGCATCGAGTGCATCAAATTCTGCATATATGCGTGGGTTTGTACCAATAAAGAATTAAAATTGAGCATGCATGATAACAGAAGCACGATTTAGTGTTCTGGATGAGAGATAATATTATTCCTTATGCACCTGCTGTCATCAGACCCTCCGCTGTCTCTACAACAGCATCACCCTCTTCTGAAAGTGCTGGATTCCACCTTGAATCATCTATTGGACATCCTGTAGACAGTTGAAAGATATCATTATGAGAATTTTTTGAAGGAGAAGCTACTGAAATCTCTGTGGAAATACGTTGCCGATGATTCTTGAATTCTTCACCAAAGCCTGAGGGATCATCGAGAGTGTGCTTTTAACTAATGAATAGGCAATAGAATACAAGTAGAATGGTGAAAAGGGACTTAAATTGAAACAAAAATGAGGGAGGTAAAGGGGACTGTTGAACATGTACAATGGGATGGCAGGAGAACGTCGACTTAGAGAAACAAGGACGCGACTGTGATGCGTTCTCGCGGCACGTCTGCAGTCATGTGTTCACACAGTGGGCAGGCGTGCACATCTCAGCCTAGAAAATTCAGTATATATTTCTGAGAAACACCCTCGTAGAAAATATCTGGAAAATTTGTGGAAAATACTATATATTCTCACTATTTCCTGCCGGTAAATTTCGAGTCAAAGTGCCGTGCTACCTGACCCAAAATTTTTGGCCTCAACTGGTGGACATATAACCTGACTTCTAAAAATTACAAAAAAAATCGAAAAAATGCGTAAAAAATTACAGGAAACAGTTGAGGATGTTCTCAAAACTATGTACAAAGTATCAATCTAAATCGGTATCCTCAACCTCGTCCGAGTGTTTCTTTCATCGACCGGCAGGCTGCATCAATTCCTGGACAGCTGCTACTAAATGCCCTTGGTGCAACA
>SGPL01000051.1:0-90826 GCA_004802705.1 Bondarzewia mesenterica
GGGCGCGATTGTGCGGGTTCGGCTGGTTCTGGCGGAGGAGTCATGTAGAGGTCGTCGTCGTCGTCGACCTCAGAAAGCGCGTCCGCACGCGATGTGCGCGTCACGTGTGCATACGCGTCGTGGGCATGCTCGTCGTGCCCGTTCTCCACCTCTTCTTCTTCTGCTTGCTGCTGCCAATGGCTCATCAAGGGTACACTGTACGAGGACAGCGTGTTGGTTTCCCAGGGCTCCACGCCCACCTGGTCCTGCTGACTCTGTACGTAGCACTCCCCGCTGGCCGACGCACTCACGGGGACGTCCATGCCCAGAGCGTACGGTGGGTAGCCCGGCCACTCTTGGAGGTTGAGGAACGAGTCGTCCCTCATCGCCCGTTCCACGGCCCAAGCGTTGTTGGCTGTGCCTGCCGCCTCGTAGAACTATGCAATGGAAGTGATGTCAGATTTTGTGATTCGGGTTTGGGGAGAGAAGAGAGGAGCGGGTGGTCACGTACGTCTGTGGGCGGCTTCCAGGACGCGATCTCGTTTTCAAAGTCCTCCATGGAGAATAGGTTGACGGGCATGGAGGACGTGCCGGGGTGTGGGTAGGAGGGACGGGGTTCTGTGTCGAGGAGACCAAGGCCCACATCGGGGAGGCCGAGGTCCGTGTCGAAGATCAAAAAATCACAGGTGGTGTTGTCCATTGAGAAAGGTTTGTAGTTCAAAGGTAAAATGGCAGAGGAGAGGCGGGCGAGAGACTGTGAGGTAGCTATGTAGTGAAGGGCGCGAATGTGTGATTCGGGAGGGAGAGAGCGGGGCTCTATATAGGAGGGCCGAGCAACCGCTTTGGCCGATCGGGCAATTGTGAAGAGGCCAAAAAGCACAAAGCAAACGCGCCTCAAAACAAGTGTGCCGTATGGGTTGGTGCCGCCCTGCAGCGTCGTCAGCTGTGCCGAGATTCTGCAAAAGCATAGACTTTTGGTGGCGACTGTCCATAGGCATTGACATCTCGGTCCAATTATGGCTAGAGGTGCCATGTCGATGTATCGGATGGCCTGGCAGCCTATAGGGAGTGTGGCGGCACAAAGAGAGGCGGGAAGTGAAACATCCGGTCCTTCATTTGACGAATACCCCCGGCTTTCGCACCTTAACTGTCGGCCCTACATATGCTGTACACTGACCCTCGAGAGAAGCTTCTTCGCACCTGTAATGGCGACCCTAACCTGCATCGAATCTGCCTGGCAAGTCCGATGGGCTCCAAAGCCGTTCACCCTGCCCTGACTAGGGTCCAGCACGTAAGCAAAAGAAAAAAGAAGGGCTCTTTGGCCTCTTATCTTACGAAGATCCGATGCGCATGGCGGGAGGGTCCTAGCGCAGACTCGTGGGCACGCTCTTAAGTAAATCAAGGAAGGTGGCGCGAACACGAGGGAAAATGAATGGATCAGAGGGAGAATGCGTTGACATCTTTTTTTTTGAGAAGCAGAATGAGTCTGCGATGAAAGGGATGAGGCAGGCCTAGGGTATTGGGGTATACAGAACTTTTGCGCGCGAGCGGGTCGGAATTGATGGCAAGTTGACGGCAGAGCATGAGGGAGACATCGTGGCGCCGTGACGCGTTCACGTGGAGTGACCAGTCGCGTTCGCCAGGTCGGGAACTTGCGGCGTCTTCGATCGCGAAATTGACGCTTCCGATCTTTCAAACCAACAGCCTGGATCACTGGCAGGCGCTTGTCTGTCGAATACTTAACTCGAGTTGCAGCTTTAAAGCAGAGGTGACATCGTACAGCTGTACTGAGGTACTGAAGAGGGATGGACTACGCTTTACTACCGGTTTCGTGTTGTGCTCATGATTTCATTGGCTCAGATTCGACGGAATCGGATTCAATCAGTGCATGGCTGCTGGCAATTGAGACATGTCGAGTCAGGTTGAATCAGGTCCCGAGACTATATGGTCGCTCCGAATCTTGATGCCAATGCAGTGCACTCGCGCTGGCGGCTTGTTGGCGCCTATGGGAGTGGTTTACGAGCCTGACGGGCTTCGATGTGTCATATGCGGATTGAATTTATAGTTCAGGGGCACCTGCTTTGGCGCATCGGGAACCTCTTTTTGTTCCAAGGTTTTGTACGTCTCGTTGATGGGCGAGGCCTGCATTATCATTGGCATTCCGGACTTGTGTCTGTATTCATGTTTTTGTCGATCTCGATAAAGCACGGTGCAGGCTGACCGTTCCGCTCAGAATTCTTGTGTATGCGGTAGTAATTTGTGAGTGATTCTCCTGAAGCTCGTCCCTTGATACATGGCCTTCTGGCTTTTTTTTTTCGTCCTTCATCTTTGAATGAAGCGAAGGCGAAAATGGTTTACACAAGGTGAGTCATGTATACAAAATTGCCTCGACG
Organism: Bondarzewia mesenterica; assembly: GCA_004802705.1. Taxonomy (NCBI): domain Eukaryota; kingdom Fungi; phylum Basidiomycota; class Agaricomycetes; order Russulales; family Bondarzewiaceae; genus Bondarzewia; species Bondarzewia mesenterica. The sequence goes on from SGPL01000051.1 coordinate 2,373, forward strand.
CGATTAGAGGTACGACCTTTGGGCCATCGGACATGAATGTGAAGCTCCAGCGACTCAAATTCAGATACCGCATCTTCAGAGCTTTGAGCACGAGGCTGGCTTCCATACCCGCCTCAGCGATGCCTTATTGCTCGGGACACGTGGATACATATCTGGATCGGCTCAGAGTGAAAGTATGGCTGCTGGCATCGGCCGGTGGAGACGTGTACGGACGAGTTAGTGATGGGTCATGTTTGCGCTTGTGATGCGGAAGCTAATTGGTGTGCAACTCAGAGCCGCCATCTGGCCAGAGTCATGGAAGTCCGAGGCGTGTTGGTATTGGTTCTTTGACGTTCTATTTGGACCTTGTTGCCGCCGCAATTTAGATCGATGGCGTCGACGTGGGAGTGCTTTGATGACTCGTGGTCTATGTTTACGACTGCTGGCGACTGATTTCTTCAGAACCTCTTTTGAATAACTCTGCCAGGCAGTGAAAAATAAATTCGAACCGCAAGCACGACTATGTTAGTATGGGGAGTTGGGGTAGATGAAACCTAGTGTTAGATTCTGGAGACCCGCGAGTGATGTGAGTAGGTGGTGAGCGCTGAGTGGGTATGAAGACAACACGTTAGAGGGAAACGAAGAAAAAGGGGAATACGAGCGAGACTACAACCAGTAAAAGCACAAATACATCCATGTCTATCTAGATCCATGTAGAGAAACGGAAAAGCGAAATAAATAAATAAAACAGAGGAGAAACAGAGAAGAGATCAGCATGCAACAAACGTTCAATCAACTATCCACTTCGCCTTCCTTCTGCTTTTTACACTTCCGGCTTCCGATGTGTCGCTTGACCGCGTCTTCGCGCGTGAACATGGCACCGCACTTGGGACAGGGAAGCGATGGTTCGAGGTGCTCTTTAGAACGCAGGTGACGGCTGAGGTCACCAGTGGTTCCGGATTTATGGGTGCAATCTCCCAGCGGGCAGACCAACTGACCCTGTGAGTTGGGAGAGACGAGTTTTACGATCTCGTTGATACGCCTCGTAATCTCGACCTGGTCAGTCATGTCTTCCGCGGTGATAGTGGAAAATGGCAGGCGCAGGGGCTTGGTAGAGGAGGTGGAAGGAGAGGGGGACAAGGAGTCTGAGGGATGTGGGGTGGTGGTGCAACGGCGAGCGCGTTTGGGCAGGGTGTGGTGGGCAGATGCCTTGCGTTTTCGGCCCCTTATTTGGGGCGCAAGGGTCTCGGCATAGTCACTGGCATCTGATGCAGAGGATGAAGAAGGGGTCGGCGAGGCCGTGCGTGATTTTGGGGAGGCGGGTTGTGAGTGCGCGTTGGACGCGCTGGTGGCGGGAGAGATAGAGCCGGACGCGTCAAAGGGTGTCAAGGCTGGAGTAAGAGAAGATGAGGAAGCGGAGGAGACAGCTCGTCGAGGAAGAGGCGCGATTTTGCGGCGCACGGGCACCTCTGGGGGAGGGGTCATGTACAGGTCGTCGTCCTCCGACTCGTCATAGACCTCGGAACGCGCGTCTGAACTTGTCTCATCTTGGTGACACGTCGTGTGCGTTGCGTGCGCACACATGTTGTCCTCCTCCTCCATACTGCCCCACAGGGACACATCGCTCAGAGTAGTTTCTTCCAGGACCGGTAACGAGTTGGTTTTCAACGGCTCTACGCCAACCTGGTCCCGGTGATTCTGTATATACCGCTCTCCACCGATTGACGCGTCCACAGGAACGTCCATGCCCAGAGCGTACGGCGGGTAGCCTGGCCACTCATTCGGGCTACTGAGGTGGAGGAAGGATTCGTCCCTTACGGCCTTTTCTACGAACCAAGCCTTCGCGTCGTGTGCCATAAGTGCCGCCTCGTAGAGCTAAGCAGAGGTAGAATGTCAGTTCAGCGGTTCGAGTTTGAGCTGGGAAGTGGGAATGGAGACGAAGAGAGTTGATAGCACGTACGTTTGTGGGCATTGTCCAGGAAGCCATCTCTTTATCGAACTCCTCCATCGAGAACAAATTGTCTGGCATGGACGAAGTGGTCGGATGGGAGTAGGTAGAAGGCCAGTCGGCGTCGAAGCCATCGCCGCTGAGGACCATCAAGTAGTCGCATGTGCTGTTTGCCATTGAAGAGAGTTCGAAGGATGCAGTCAAGTTGTAAGCAAGGGGCGGGTGAATGAGGGAGGTGTGAGTTAGAAAGTCAAGGCGGGACTGTGTGATTCAAGACAGAGTGAAAGCTCTATATAGCACGGGCGAGAGGCAGTGCCGATATCCGCAAACCCTGCCCGCTCCGGTCCATTGGCCAGGTGTGAAGGACTAAGAGGACAAAGGAAACGCACCTCGAAACGTGTGGCGTGTTCAAAGCACAAAGCGCTAGACGGCGGCGTTGCCAGATGTGCAGAGGCTGGCAAAAGCAACATAGGATTTGGTGGCGGCTTTCCATGCGCATTGGCATCTCGATTGTATTACGGTAGTTGATGCCATGTCGATATCGGGTGACCGGACAGGGCCAGGGAGTGGAGCGGAACAACAAGAGGCGGATCTGAAACATCTGGATCTCCGGTAACGAATCCCCTCGGGCGCGCGCTCCAATCATCGATAGTGTGTACGCTTCTCACTGGCCATTGACAGAAGCTTCGGTGCATTTCTTACGGCCTTCCTAAGCTGCGTTCCCGCGTACATCGCGTGGTTCGAACGGTTCGACTAGAGCTGGACTTCAAAGCTACATTAAGCTGTAATTCACCCCACACTGGCCAGCGCCAAGCAAATAAAAAAGAAGACCTACTTGTACATCGTATCTCATGATGATCCGACGCGAATGTCGGAGGGTTCGAGCGCATTCTTGGGTGGGCCGAACCAGGGAGCCTCAGTTGAATGGCAATAACATCAGTGTTTTATGTGGGGAATTGCACGAATATATTGTCATAGAATATTGGTGTGAGGAAATCCTGCAGTATCATGCTGCGTCATCTAGCACTCTCCGAGTCGAAACTGCAAGGAGGCCGGGAGAGTCATTCTGTCGCGCCGTGACGCTATCACGTGATGTGACTCGTCGCGCTTCCGGTGAAGGAACAAGTTGCAGCAACTTCAACCACGTTAAGTATCAAAAATATGATTCTTTTACTGCAACGCCGAAGCCTCCTCTCTGTCTAATATCAACGCTGAAGTCAGGGAGCAGCAACATTGTAAGTAAGTATTATACCAGGCTGAGCGTTATGCGTGGGAAGGCCCTATTTGTAAGCATTCTAAGTATAGCAAGAACAATAGTGAACGGTCTTTTGTTCACTGCAGAGCCAACTATAAGGACGGTCATGTTGTGGCCACGGAAGCCCATAGGCAGCCTCGGAACTCTGCACTAGTTTGCAGGATACTCCCTCTCGAAGCATCGCTCACGAATTTGACTGCTGGAACTTGGGTTTGGTCAACTGGTTTGACTTGCGATCCACTGCATCTTCTCTCGAGATCTCCTGTCCCTGGTGTACACTGATATGATTCCTTTCATTATTGCTGCAATCGCTAGTGTATTACCTGTGGTCTCTGGTCATGCCTGTAAGTCTGTTCTTCAATGCAAGTCATCTTGTCTTACGCGACAGCTCTCCAGCCATATGGCACCCGAGCATGTACGGATTCAACGTCACGGACAAATCGTTTCCGTACGACAATCGCCCCGTCTCCCCCCTCATGAACATGCCATTTGACCAGTGGTGGTTTCATGGCCACCTCGATTTTCCGCCAAATCCAGGAGACATCTTCGAGCTTCCTGCCGGTCAGAATGTAACTACGGAGATTGGATGCAACAAGGGCGCGACGTCTTTCTTCGCCTCCTCCGAAGGCGGGGATATCCGGAACGGAGACGACCCCTGTCCAGGCAGCCCACCGTCGGAGTACCATACTACAGGCATCGGCGACGTCAAAGGCTGCTCGTTGGCGATCGCGTACAAGAGCGATGCGAGGGACGTTCAACCAGACGACTTCACCGTGTTCAGCGTAAATCAAACATGCGTATGGACGCGTTTCACAGATTTTTCGGTTCCCCAAAGGATGCCGCCGTGCCCTGAAGGCGGTTGCACTTGTGCATGGTTTTGGATTCATTCAGTACGTCCCTTAGTCTTCCCCACGCCCACACTGTCCTCATGAGCGCCACATCGTAGCCTGACAGTGGAGGAGAGCAAAGTAAGAATATGGCCTTATTGCATCTCTCCAGCCTCCTGATTGCTTCCAAAATTTCTTTATTCTGGTCAGACTACATGAATGGATTTCGTTGCAACATCACGAATTCGGTTTCGAATGTTGCTCTGGCGAAACCTCAAACCCCACGCCGCTGCGGAGCGGACCCATCATTTGAGAAAGCATTGCCTGCACCGGGCAACTGCACGTTCGGGGCCAAACAACCATTCTATTGGTTCCAGACTGAGCGCAACAACGTGAGTGCCTTCTTCTGAAACCCGTCGTCCGCGCGTGGATCTGAATAAGAATCTTATTTCAATCTTTTCAGATGTTTGAAGGCACGTATGCCCCCCCGTTCTACACCGACCTGTATAACTTCCTGGATGGCTCGCAAGATGACATTTTTGAGGACTCCTATGCGGCTATTCCCACCCCGAGCGCAAATCAAACGACCTTGCCTGTTCTGAAAATCACGATTGCAGGACAGAGGCTTCGTCTACCCGATGCTTCGCTGCTATCAAGCATAAGTATCCCTCTTCCCACGTCATCCATCGAAAGTACAGGCAGTGTGCCGCAAACGTCCATGGCGACTTCATCCAGTCAGGCATCGTCTATAGCTACAGCATCCTCATCTTTATCCCCGCCGACTGTCGTAGACACTAGCGCTGCAGCATCCGCCACGGTCGCGACGCAGACGCAGACAGAGTCTCGCATTCACACCGTCGTCGTCAGCGTCTTCGCCACAGCCCCCGCTACGAGTTTATTGCTCCCTCCCGTATCGGTGGCCACGACCATATTCCTCAACTCCCCCACCGCTTCGGCGTTCGCTCCGACGAAATCAATTGTCGTCTACAACAGTAGCGACGCGATTCCCGGCTCTACCAACACGACGACCGCTCTCCTCGCGGGCGGGCGTGGACCTGCTGCTCGACATAAACGGCCCTATTGGTCCAAGCGCAAACGGAACGAGCGACAGCAAAAACTCAACCACAAACATCTTGACGACGCAATCTAGGACTTGGTACGTTATGTATGGCGGTCTTTGCTTTCTGCTCTTCTCATAAATTCTCTCATTGACTTTTGTTTTGGATGTGCAGTAAACGTGCCACGAAGCTCTTGAGCGCAGATTCAAGTGGTGCAGCGCAACGCCGATCTATCGCTGTGCGCCTCGGCATGGGTGTGCATGAGCGTAAACGAATCATGCATCGCCGTGGGCTTGAAGGTCTCTGGAGCTTTTGGTAATTACTGTGGGCAATAGTCAGGCCATGCTGATTATTTTCTTGGTTTTCTTTCTCTGGGCTTTTGTTTGGACAAGATACTGTAGCATTTAGCCTACTTGGAGTTGTTTGTAGCGTATACATACCCCGTCCTTTTGCATTTTGCCCCTGCACTCGCATGGATAGTGAATGGATATTCTCAGATTACAAGTTTTTTTTCTTCCTGGTCATTCCGGGCAGATGATTAAACTCGCAGTCTGAACTGTTGTCTGTGGGGGTTTTTGAACAAACTGCTGGCAGGCGTTACTGTATTAGCGCCTGTGACGCACGCGCCGCGTCGGAGTCTTTCAGGTCAGTTTCGTCAGGATCTTCCGACTCAGGAAGTTTCGTCTATGTGCACGACAATCAACCGACACTCAAGGGACTGTTGCAGCCTTTCAATGCCTATCTCTTCCCCACCAGACCGTGTCTTAGTCGAACCTTGAATTATACGAACGTTTGCGCGTGTCGAGATTGGCGACAATGTTGTGTGCGTAGACTGGCTCTGATTTCTGGGTGGACCACCCTTGGAGTTCCTCGACGTCACTGGTGCTACGTTTTGTGGGTGCTTTTGATTTAAATGAACAAGGCCATCTGATTAGTACCGTGAGGCGCACAGACTTTGCATACAACTACAGGTTCTCGCAGAGATGAAGAAAGTAATATTCCTGACAGGCCCTTGAGGCCCTCAGCGTCGAACTGCTATTATGAAAATACTGATGGTTTGACGTGCAGACTATGGGGGTCGTTTCTCCTTGTTCATGATCTATTTGCCTGAGACGGTCAAGACCCCCAGCTGCTGTGAAGCCGCCCATTGCCTCGCCTTCCTTGGAGCTTAGGTGTTTGTCCTTCAAGTTGGTTTTGCTACAATGGCCATTGGGCCGTTGCATTTCGCTGCTTGGAACTTTGGGCTTCTAGCTTGCTTTACATGCCAGCCGTTGAAGCTCTCCAAAGCGTGCCTAAGACATATCTCGCCTTTACTATGATCGCTTCCAAGTTGCCATCCTCAGGAAGACAATTGTTTGTCATCGGCAACCGTGGCTGCAACTGAGTCAAGGTGAGCCACTGAGCTTTTGCATTGTTCGCTGACCAAATTCATTTCCTATAAGATCTGCCCCAATTGCCCGCTGGCAGGACATTCAGTCGTTTCCCCCTCTCTCGCACTTTCGAATTCGTACAGGCTTTCCAGCCTCTCCGTCTAACACTCGTTGACATACCTCTGTCATCTGCGATGACGATTAAAGAATTCTTGGATGACGAGTGCAATGGTGGAATCAGTATGTGGCCACTCTCTTTGATGATATATGTTGCATGCTACTCATTTGCCTTTAGTAGTGACCATTTGTGCCAATCTCTTTATATTGTTTCTTTTTATTATCATCCCTAACCAAAACAGCAGCCCATTTCAAAATCTATCAAGTCAGTGATCTGTATCCTCAGGCTTCTTATCCCCTCGTCCTTGCTGATCCTCCTATTTTGTCTAGTCTACCAACGTGCGGAAATCGGTTTGGTCAGTGCTGGTGCCCTCAGCGCTATCATAGTCCTGTAGGCACAAATCTCATGTGACTTACGTTCAACCAAGTCACTGATTTTGATGTTCCTCTCATCTTTCCATTAGCCTTGTGTTGGGTCTATGCCCCATCCTGTTCCCCAGGTTTTGGCGAGGCAATCACGTACGACTGGAGGTGACGTTGCTCGGAGGCCTCTTGCTCATTAACCTCGGTAGGCCAAACACATAGATATATTTTCGACCAGTTCTCTTCTGACGTGCTCTTCTCAGCATCATTCACACTGTTTGTTGTTACCATTGCGCTGCATAAAGGTACCTGTCGCGGTGAATTTGATCCCAGACATTGCCAGTTCGAGACACTTGCAGATATTTTGGCATGCGGCAGTTTCATGCCCTTATCACTAGGTAGATGCTTTCCTCCTGATGTTTTTGAAGCCTTTCGCTTGACATGCGATGCCCCCACAGCGTTATTCAACTTCATTGAATATTTGAGAGAACGGAAACGATGGCAGAACACGGTCGAGGAATGCCCAATGCAATCCTCACCGTCGATCTCAGACTCAAGGCTTTCACGAAGTTCATCTATTGATAAGTGATGCTCACCATCCATAGGGAGCTGTCGGTCGAGATGGTGGTCGTCGTATATGGCATTTTATCTGCCAGAAGCGTTAATTTGCTGGGATTATGTTACGGCTGTAAACACTAGCTCAGGATTCGGAATTAATAAGGGCTGGTCCCTGATCTTCTGGCTTTTGGTTATCATCTTTTGCCGACTATGTTTTTTTTTTTTTTTTTCTTTTTTTTTTTTTGAAATCCAATTTATTGTCCTTAAGGTCTTAGACCTTATGTTAGACACAATACAAATGCTACCAAAGACTGTAGCCCCCTTGTCATCCCCGAATGTGCCCAAGTCGGCATTGTCCCTCCCGGAGCCGACTATGTTACCGCAGGGTTTCGGCATGTTTTGGCGGATAAAAGGCGAGATGATCTACTTACATATATGACGCTCTCTAGGTATCGCCTCAACAAACGATTACATCACAAAGCTCGATATTCGTCGGATGCACGCTATCTGTGGTACTTAGTCGACTTCCCCAGAGTTGTGGCACCTCAATCCGACAGGCGTTGCCTTCTTATACTTGCCATTGCATTATGTGCACAGAGACTGGGTTACCCATCACAGCTGACCGCAGCCTACCTCAGCCTACTGACAGAGACACTCCCTGCCGCTTTTTCGTCTGATTTCCCTGCCCAATCCGCCTCCATCACGTCTCTTATTTGAGCGTGCGCCACATATCTTCTTACACGTACCAACCTATCTCGACACGTAGAATCTCCGATTTTGGAAACGGTCTGAACCATCTCTCATAGTACGTCCTGGATGCGTTAAGCACTTGAATTTGAGTGAGGGCAGGAAAGCAACGCAACGAAATCAAAATTACCCATCATTCAAGATATCTCAACTTCGAACAGATAAAAAAAAACACGTATATCTACTCATCCAGCCCCATTGTCTCCATCAATTTCAAAGCATCGTCCACGCCCGCTTCCTCCGCATCCCCCTTCAACTTCCTCTTCAACGTAGAAAACCTTGTCGCCTGATCGTGCCTCGTCACCAAATCCTCATTTTTCTCGTATCTCTCGATCGCGTGGACGAGCGCGTCCCCCGTCAGAAACACGATGCGTTGCTCGCAGTGCCCCAGCAACAGCGTGTTAACCTTCCCAGCCTGCTCGGCGGTCAGCTCGTCGAGCGCGACGCGAAGAACGTCGTGCGTGCGCGCATGCTGCAGTTTGCCGTCGATGAGCCCGTGCTCTGTGTATTCGGCGGCACGGATGGAGTCTTCGGGCGTCCAGAGTACGCGCGGTTTGTGACGGAAGACGATGGCGGAGGGGCGTAGCGGCGGGACGCAGGTCACGACCGTGGGGCTGTGGGGTAGGTCTGAGAAGTAGGAGGGCGGGAGCGGTGGAAAGGGATTTGAGATGCCGACTTTGTGCAAGCGTTGGCTTGCTGCGAGGGGCACGTTGCGGAGGAAAATGATGAGGTGTGGTGTGATAGGGTAGAGTATATTGAAATCGAAAAGGAAGTGTAAGGGAACTCCGACCATGCACATGGATATGAAAGGTGGGATGATGAGGCCCTCTGAGAGCCCGAGCCCGTTTTCTGTCAGGAGGAACTCATGCCCGGGTGGCGCGACGTACATGGACGAGATGTCGGTCTACCATCTCGTCCCTGTAATTCTGCCGATCAATGCTGAGGATCCGCTCGTCGTTAGGAATTTCCCAGTGCTCAGCTTCGAGCATGTGTCGAAGGCTGAACAGCCAGGCAGCTGTGACGTCTCTGAGACCGTGCTTGCGCATGTATTCTCCGACCACAGTCATGATATGCGGATCGAGGTCGCCGGAGACGAACTGTTGGTACCGGCTGCGAAGATAGGGTATCATGAAGAGAAATTTGCGCAGGGTGTTCACCTGGGCGCGGGTGAGCGAGACGGACGTGCGGTGCTCGATGCGAGCTTTTTCGAGGACGGAGATGACTGATGCGGCAGCGCTCTCGAGCTCAGTGAAGGCTTGATTAATACGAGATGCATTGTCTGTTCCTGATTTGGACTTTTTGTCTGTGCACAAGTCCTGAAAATCGAAGGAAGTGCTGATGGGCGGCGCGCCGATCTCGAGCTCGTCGGTGAGAATGTTGTACGAGTTCATAAGCTGCGTGACAACACGTGGCGGTGATTTCTTTGATTTTTTCTTTCCTCTGTAGCTCGTCATCAAATGAAATGAAGAAGCGGGACGAGAATGGACGTACTTTGTTTTTGAGGCTTTCCAGGAACGGATTCCTGTTTAATCCATCGACGAAGGATGCATCGCGGGACGCGGAGGGAAGACTCACGATCATGTCGATGAAGGGTAATGACATGGGGTTGTGCTTTCGATAGACCCTTTATAAAGCGTAGGGGGTACTCACTCCGGGCAAGCGACTTGCCATTCTGAAGCCTGCATGCGAATGGGCGGGTTCATGTATAATTTCAACGACAAGCATTTCGAGAGCTCACCGGCACCTGCTCGACAGAATGTGAAGGAATTGGAACGGTCTGAAAAGGGTTGACTCCAGCAAACTTGATCAGATTTCGAGAACGTCACTCCTGTATTAATCACTAGGCTTTCCTTGTGAGGAAGACCTGGTCAAACGTCCACCGTACCCACGCATACACACCGTGAGCTCCGGAGGAAGACTTCGACAACTTATCTGAGATGGTTCGATTTGGGATGCCGGTGCCTAGACAACGGGAAGCGTAGCGTGAGTTAGAACGAGCCTTCGTCACGATGTCGAAATCCCGTTGGCGTTTGATGCGTCGAAGCTGTTGAAGTTCTTTCGGAGAAACATGGGCACATGGGGGGCGGATCCGCATTGTGCTTGACTTTTCCGTTACTTCATGCTTTGAGATCCCGTGCTTGGGTGGTCGATGTATGCGCCATAATTTAGGACAGTGAAGGCGAGCTGTGCGACCGAGGCTACGTAGCAAACTCTCCGCTCTCCAATGAAACTGACAATAAAGTAGTTCACACCCTCTGCCACTGCTGGCACCTTCGCATTGTTGTTCACCTGAATCCCCACCTCAGCAGAAAACATAAGAGGTCTCACAAGTACCCTTCATCGTGATTGACAGCTGGACCTGAACAGTAATAAGATGTACGAAACCATGATGTATGGTGAGAACATGTCATGATGATCGGGTTAAAGCAAGGCGAATATTGTTTAGCTCACACTCCAGCAACTCCAGCGCGTCATCGGGAGGGGGCCAATAGCAACAACCCGCAACTTCAAGGGCAGCAGCAAAGACAATACATGGATTTACTGGAAGGGAAGAGGTGGATGAAATGACCCTGCAAGTGGAGGGGTTGCTTGGAGGATTGAAATGAGAACCAGTCACTTGCACCTCATTTTCCTGATTTTCCTGTGGGCTAGCTAGTGGTGGCATTTCTTCTGGTCGGAAGATGAGGAGATCGAAGAAGTGAGAGTGCGCCTCCTAAAGATGTTCATCATCAGAAGCCAAATCCATTGCCAGCATAGACACACCTACATCAGCATGCATCGGACTGTGTCTCTGCTCAGCATCCTTCCGATATGACAGTAGTATCTGACGTTCAACGGCACATGGGCAAAATCGCCACACGGAGGACTCATAAGCCGTGGCATGAGCATCGCACACTATAGTAGAAGTTCAGCCACCCAATCCACAATGAGACCGAGCAAAAGTTGTCTTACATGTCATGAGATTGACCATCGAGTCACGATCACAGTCGGAAGGGACGAGCTTGAGCACTCTCATCCATTGCATCTAATGACGGAAACTATTCAGAGTGCGCATCAGAGACCATGCAAGTTGTAGTACTTACCTGTACTGGACATTTCCGAGGATCACACCGGCCAAGAATACGGAGAACCCTCAAGTTGTCTTGCGAACCGCAAAGGAGACAGCGAAAGTCATCACGACATATGACATCCATCCTGAGGCGGGGAGCCATATAATGCGCAGACTTAACGTAATCCCAATCATCCTCGTCTTCATCACTTGCATTTACGAAAGAGCTACCACTGCCACTGAGGGCACTTGCAGGTCTGGTAGGGGGAGTGTTGGGATCAAAGGGAGATTCATGATCTGGTGCGGCCAGCATTGAGATATTCGAGTTGGAGGTTTGATGAAGAAGAAGAAAAGGAGGTCAGGTAGCGTCACTAATTATTATAGTTTGGCCCTGGTTTAGCCCATCCAGAACTCTCCCTCTTCTTTTCCTCCAACCCGCCCGACGCCCGACTTGTCCTCCCTCCCTTGTACGAAGCGGTACAGTTATAAGTTTTGCAACGATAATAACTACTGTCAAAAATTTCGAAACAAATGTGCAGTGTCACGGTGGATAACTTTGGATTGATTGCTCATAACCAATCACTGGACGGAGAGGCAGCGCGTCTTCGATTGAATGGAGAGCAGATACGAGCGCAAGGGCCGACATCATCCATCATTTCTTTCTCCACTTCTGCGGTTTTACCGATAACGGCATGCGGGTAAGGTGAAGAGAGTATAAGTGAACACCGCTAGGAGCCTACAACTTCTCGCCAACCCCAGTCTCTCGCGAAAGGCTTGAACACACCATGACGGTGAAGGCGCGCATGTCCAAGGTCTCCCTCATCTTCGCGCACGTTGCTTGAGCATGCTCAACCTTCTCGATACTGACCTTCGTCTCTTCCTAGTGCTGGGACGGCACTCTTCTCAGACGGTATTTCCATCAGTCCCTTTCCGCGTCCAACTCAAATTATGTTGAGGTGGCTTTCAAGGTCATGTCTGAGTCTCAGAGGCAGGGAGGGCCCAGCGTCCTGGACACCCTGCATCTGGTTCTGTCGTCGCATCGAATCGAATCATGCACGGGCCTTCAGCTTCAGGCCTCAGGGTCGAGAACGTCGTCCGTCGCGGCGTTAGAGACGGGAAGCGGACTTGCGGGCAACACGTTTCGAATCCTGAGAAAGTTGGATGCGCAGAGACGTCGTTCAACGGTTCGACTCGAGGTTGGGTTGCCGTACGTTGGACATCGAAATGTTCGGAGACGGGGTACTGGACATAGACAGTGTGTACTGCGATGTCAATGTCAATAATCTACCAGTGGACTCGAACGAACGCAGACAATATCAACAAAAAAAAAAGCCACGAGAACCCTCTGTGTGTGTGTGAAAGCAGAGACAAGACGGCAGAATGACCGAAGGGGGAGCCGAACCAGCGAGGAAAGTGGGATCATACGACGAGGCCGCAGAGCCGCAGACACAGACACAGACACAGACACCCCCGTACGTCATGCGCGTGATCCTTGCTTGTATGAATATATGAGACAAGCGCACGGCGGTGTTCTCATGTGGAGACGCATACGTATGGCCAAGGCCTGTTCTCATGATGAGAACAGAAAAAAAAAAGAAGGACCGTCGTCATTCTGGTCGGTTCGCCCGCGGTCGCTCACCTGCGCAAACGTCCGTCAATTAATTGGGCGCCAATGCTCGCCCACGACTGCAGGCTTGCATGACGTCAACGCACCCTCTACGGTGACCACCTCGCCATGTCGTGATAGTAGGGGGATCCATTGAAATGTGGACCCATGGGCGGGGAACTGTTTCGGTTCTGAGTCTGATTGGAGGAGACGTAGAGTGGCAAGGGGCCGTAAGATCATACATTAGCGTATCGAAGATTTACATACCAACGTACTTCGAAAAGCGGGAGAGAAAACCATACGTATCTCAAATCGATATGGACGTCGGCGCCTGGGCAGGCAGACTAATTATACCTGGTATCATAAAATTGAAAAAAGGTCATTATCGTCATCAATCGTCGAGGTGGGGAAAGCGCAGGGCAAAAAGACAAAGAACCATGATCCAGATTCAAATGTCATCAAAAGTCACGTCCAGCATCGCATCGAACAGTTCCCCTCAGCTCCGGATCCCCAAAACAAAATCCCATCAACCCTTTCCCGATCTTCTTCACGGCCCCCTTGACCGTCGGATTCTTCTTCGTCTCGTAGAACTTGAACTCTTGGGTCAGCCCCGGTGACTCTCTGGACCTCTCCCTGGCAAGCGCCATCCGCAGCTCCACCTCTCTGCTCAACGAAAACCCTGCTTCGAACGCAGCCGGCACCGACATCCGTCCCTCTCCCCCGTGGTCCGCCCGCACGCGCACGATGTCCGCAGGACTAAGATTCGAGACCGGTCGTCGTTGAGACGCAGGATGGGAGAAGGACGAACGCGTGGGAGAGGGCGTGGTAGACGGAAAAGTAAAGGTGGTGGGTGACATGTTCTCTCGGATCGCGGTGTAGTACGGTCGGTTCGGGTGGCCGAGACGGGCGGTGGGGGTGGGGGATCGGTGTTGTTGATCTGACGTACTGGTGGTGAAGATCGCGGAAGCCTTCCTGTCTGCACGAGAGTTGCAGCCCTCTAGTCTCCGAATGTCGGGAATCGAGACATAACTCCGTAACGAACGGGAGGACTTTCGTCTCAGCACCATCATCCTCTGCTTGCGTCGGAGTGTCCGTGGCGTCTCTAATAAAGGAGAAAGTGGGAATGACGATAATGAAAGGGACGAAATTTGGTTAGAATCGTCATTCAAGGCGACATGACGCAGATCGGTGGTGGGATGGACGTTGAGGATAGATGGGTCGTCGTTGTGACTAGGCTTTACGGTCACCCATTTCTGAGGTGCAAAGACTACCAGGCGCGGCGCCGCCGAGATGTGCGAGCTCCGTTTGTGAATCATCGCAATCTACAACAAGACGACGATAGCGGTACCAACGTCAACAAAAGGGTTGGTGCAACAAGCCATGTCTGTACGGCACCTTGGACCTGGAACTCCGAGATGTGGTTGAGCATCCTTGACCTTCTGCGTAGTTTCAGCTGGCTTTGAGGACGAAGACATAGTGAATAAAATCAGAAGCAAAGAGTAGCAGTTGATGTTTGTGTATGAGCTGTGCAGATAACAATCGGGCCAACCTGGCACGACTGCAGATGATGGAAATGTGGTCAGAGCGTATCTCTTACTATCCCTTACACAAACAGGTGACCATAACGAGTACTTATTGACCATCGCCGATCACCCTCCTTTCCTCTGCCCCACATCATCCCTTCCCTCCTCCACCCCAGCAACCATGGACACTATCATGCGCAAGATTACTGGGAAGACTTCACAGTCCAGCATGACTGGCTCCTCTAAGGTCTCGGATACAATTCAGCAGTTTGTTAAGGCTCGCGATTATGATGTCTGCATTTTATGTGGACAAGGAGGCGGTGATGTTTGCCATGTCATTGCAAGGACAGAAAAGGCTGATCATGAGGTAAGTATGCAGATAACCCTCACCTTCCAAAGCATATAGATGAACTTTACAATATTATATAGCTTGCCTGGCTTCGCCGGAACCAGCTTGTCCCCTCTGACTACATGAAGAATGATCCATCGAACCTTCTATTCTGTAAGTGCACTTAACAGTTACTTACTACCATTGTTGAAGTGTAAGACTTTGCTTCTAGTATGCCACCACCACCACCAGCTATTCAATAACAATCTCATTGCTTTAGTCCCCAGCTTGGAAGATCTAGAAGTTCTCATTGCTCATGAGCACAAGGACTACATTTCACGCGAGCTTGCAGTTCAACAGAGGCTTCTAGTGCCACCACGCACTTTGCCATCAGTCAGTATACAACCTTGATACTGTTTCCCCCCTCATATTTTTCTCTTTATATTTTTAGCAGCTTTCACGACGATTCGACTACATATTTTTTGCTGATACTGCTGTGCACAAGCTCTTTATTGGACCATGGGAACAAGAGAACACCAATATCTTGACTGCATCATGGCCACCGATGGTTTTATTTTCTTATAGGCCACCAAGATTTCAAACGATACAAATTCCAGTTGAGGCCATACCAATGCCTACGATAGGCCGCGATTGCGTACGATTCATCATTGGTTTGAATGTCGACAATAACCGTCTGTCACCATTTCCCCTCCTCATCCATGCCATGCGGGTTTTGCATGGGGCTCATATGCCAGCCGACCTCTTTTTTGATGATGTAACCCCTATGATTCAACCAGCTCACTTTCCACTTGAACTCATTGAAAAGCAACTGGTGACACTTCGTGCCCTTTACAACCGATTCCCACCTGTGCTTGAGACAATTCCATCCTTAAGCTCCAGTGATACAATCAGGCAGATTCCCCCAGTGTTTGGTAGACAGTCATATGGTAAGAATTATTCTTCATATTATAAACTTTAGATAGCTCTTTAAATGCTAATTAATCATTTCTCAGCTTGGCCTCAGCAATATGGAAATCCATTGCATAGTGCTAGCTCATCCAGCCAGCCTTATAGGTACATGCTTGCTTCTAGTGTTGAGTTCAAAGAGTCTGTTTAGACTAATAATTATGACAACAGGATGCATTCTTCAATGGTTCACATGAATGAGAACGAAGGAGAAGGAGAAGGCATATGAGTATCCTCTAGTAGGAAGTTGCAATGACTGATAAGTGTAAATGAAATCATGTGAAAATGTAACAGGATGTACAATCATCGGTTACGCTCAGTTGCCTGGCCTTGAACAAGGTAGTCGTTGCGGCAGGGTGGATGCCGCTGTGCGCTCAATCAATTCGTCCGAGTCGTTCTCAGCGACAAATTGGTAAGTCGAGAACGATGGAGACGATGCTGGAGTTGCCATAAATACTCAATCAACATATCGACATTGAAGAGGACCCCGGGAAACCATCCGTGCATGCCTGCCAAGTTCACTGAAGCGATACATATACCATCAATGCAAA
This sequence comes from Bondarzewia mesenterica, assembly GCA_004802705.1. Lineage (NCBI taxonomy): Eukaryota > Fungi > Basidiomycota > Agaricomycetes > Russulales > Bondarzewiaceae > Bondarzewia > Bondarzewia mesenterica. The sequence continues at coordinate 18,618 of SGPL01000051.1, forward strand.
AGTCTTCGAAAACGTCGAAGCGCAGTTTAATTGTGCGGGCGGAGCACGCGGAGGATCCGGGGTTGCTCAAGAGTCATTGCAAGCACGTCGTCACGGCGAGGGCGTGCGCGCAGAGCGGCCCAAGTTAGCTCAGGTTCGACAGGGTTCGACTGGGGTTCGATGCGGAAGGGCTCCTGCAGGCTCCTGCTAGCGGCCGCTTGACGCGAGGGGACCCATCGGCCAAATTGTTGCGGCGGCCCGAGACCATGGGCGGCGAGACTATATATTGCATACGATCCCGTCCAAGGTCCGCTGTCCTTCCCTGCTCGTTCCACTTGACCATCACCCCCCCGGCGTTGGTCGTCGAGTTTGTTTTTTTGCTCTCATCCCCACCCTCCCCGTTCTTGTCGGTTTTCAACAACAGTTCCTTCTTTTGCTTCAGCACACTCGTTTTTTTATTCCATAAATATCTATAAACTGCATCTAGAGAACTCGAACAGATATGCTTCCATCCTCTCTCCCCGCCATCGCGGTCGCTCTCGTCGCGTCTGCCAACCTCGTCTCAGGACATGCCAGTACGCATCCGTCCCCCTCCTCATTTACAACTCATTCTGACATTTTTGTATCCCGCTCATGTTGAAATGACTGGTTGAACAGGCATATTTCACCCGAGTATGTTCGGCTTTAACGAGAGCACTGCACCCAACCGTCCGCAGGACCCTCTGAGCAACCTCCCCTTTGACCAGTGGTGGTTCGTGAGTATCCAAAATTGCACATACTTTCCTCTTCTTGTCCTGATCGACGGACCTGCGACAGCATGGCCACCTCGACAAGCCCCCGAACGACGGCGACTTCTTCGATCTCCCCGCCGGCGGGGTCGCGCATACCGAGATCTCCTGCGACAAGGGCGCCACGTCGTTCTACAACACCAGCGCCGGGTAATCTTCCTCCCCCCTCTGTTGTGTGACGCGCTCACTCATGTCTAATGTCTCTTGTTGTTTTGTGTCCTCTCAGCGGTGATGCGCGCGACCTGTCAAACCCCGACTATCCCTGCCCTGGCCAGCCGCTCTCGGAATTCCACACGAACGGGATCAACGATCTCGGCGGATGCGCGCTCGCCATCGCGTACAAGTCGGACGCGTCGCAGGTTCAGCCCGCCGATTTTGCCGTGTTCAGTGTTAATCAGACGTGTGTGTGGACACTCCACACCGACTTTGAGGTCCCCGCGTCTATGCCGGCGTGCCCCGAAGGTGGGTGCACTTGTGCTTGGTTCTGGATTCACAAGGTGCGTTGCCTTCTTTCCTTTCTTTCCCCTTCCCAACGTGTGCTGATTGATGGTTCCTTGTTTGGCAGGCCGATTCTGGCCAGGAACAGAGTGCGTCATGCTTTTCTGGGATAGCTAGCCCAACATCCGCGCCGCCAGCATGGAGAAAATTGACCCCTTGTTCCATTTCGTTTCGTTTTGTTTCGCAGTGTACATGACCGGCTTCAAGTGCAAGGTCACCGGCGCGACGTCCGCAACACCCATATCCTCGCCGCAGCTCGCACGTCGCTGCGGTGCGGACCCTAACAACGGCGTCACAGAGGCTACGCCCAGCAATTGCACATACGGCGCCAAGCAGCCGTTCTATTGGTACCAGGCCGATGGTAATACCGTGCGTCCCTCTCTTCCATTATCTTCAGCTTCGCTTTCTTCTTTTGAAATTGAGTGCATTGGACGAAAATGGGCTGACTGTTGTTCGGTTCTGTTTTGTGATCTTGTCATTGTTAGTTCTTCGAGGGAACGTACTCGCCGCCGCTCTACACCGACCTGTACAACTTCCAGCAGGGCGCGCAGAACGACATCTTTGCAGGAGCCGCCTCGTCTGTGGTCAGTGACCCTGCGTCCACGTCTACCAGCACGTCGTCGTACCACGGTCCCTCCAAGCGCTGGTAAGTCCTGTTCCATTTTTCTCCTTCTGCATTTTCTTCTTGCGAACCTGATCGCATGCTCACAGGCCGAGACCCACTGGCACGCCCGCTCGCTCTGTCAAGCGCGTGGCGCCACTGACAGGCGAGCACCATGCGCGCCATGCTTGGGGCCAGCACCGTCGTATCTTGAACAACGACATCTAAACAACACCCGCTTTCCCTCCTTTCCACCCTCTAGTCTGGTTCACTTTTTTTCTTCTTCATTCGGTTCTCGTATTTTTTTCGTTCTACCCTCCAGCTTCAGCCTCCAGGACGTCGGCTCTACTTTCTTCTTCGGCTGTATCATCAACTCACTCGCCCTGTCGTATTGAACGAATGCGATGCACGTCAAGGCCCTTTCCCAAGTTCCCCTTCCCCCCAATTTCCTCATTCCGACTTGATCATTTTCGTCATCTATATATACTTATACCCCCACGCGGCCCCCTTGGTGATCCTGCTAGTCCAGATTCCCCACTGGGCCAGCGCATATATCACAATACATACACTTACACAACTTACTTCACTTGCATATGCACACACATTCATCGTCCGTCGAGGTTTTTAGCTCTCCCTCTCCATCATCTCGTCCCTAGGTGATCTGCGTCCTGCTGCGCAAGGCGCATATATTCCATCCATTCGATCTTTCGACCTTTGATCGCCTGTGGGCGCTGTTTAGGGTGGGGGAAAGAGGATTTCCTGCGTACTGGCTATACATNATACATATGGCTTGCTCGATGCTGGTTATTTCATTTTTTTTCATGTTTCTTTTGGCTGATCCTGAAATCAAACAAGTGTTACGAGTGCAGTGCAGAGCGAGTGCTGCTCCTCCTTGAGTTCTCCTAGTAAACCGCTTCACTGCAATTCTGTTGAGGATCAAATGCACAGATACTTGGAAAATGGGTGCTCGACTACATGATGGCATATTTGAATATTGTCTGTATATCACTGAGAACCATGATATGAATGTTTTATATGTTGTTACAGCATGAATGCATNAAGGATTGCAACCAGGNTCAACCGGTCCCAATCATGAGTCGTCGACTGAGTNTGTGCATACAGTATGGTGNTCTAAAACGTTTTTATCTNTGCATGCATATTGTAGGTACGTACGAGAGAAAGAGAGGTCGCGAAAACGAGAGGGAGTACGTACNGATAGAATCATGCTTAGGATCTGGAGCTGGAGACTAGGAAGGGGGTATCACGATGACGTCGGTTCCACAAGAATAACTACAGTACGCAATGTCAGTATCGCTCAAATCAGCGCGTACGTCAGGTCCNTTGGGGTCGTAGCACTGAAACAAACACAGAAAAATCCAGACCGAGAGATCGTAGTGAAAGAGAGTACTTGGACTCAGAAACAGCAAGNATAAAAATTCCATAAAGGACGAAAAAGTCGAAAGAAAAATGTCACGGCAATCCAGGTCCCAGAAAANATCACGAAAGAACGTACCTACTACTACTCACACCTTTACGGGACTGTGAGCATGATCTGAATCAGGGGCGTCCATGTCGCCTTCGACGAACCTGCTGTCCCTGGCACCAGCAGCAGTCTGTTCCTTCTCCTTGTCCTTACCCCGAGTACCCCGCCTCCAAGACCACTTGCCACTCCGCCCGCTCCCACTCCTCGCCGCGGGCGTTTGCACGTCGCTGCCTACGACCACNGGTGCGTCGATTTCCTTCGCGACGANCGTCTCACCGTCCTTGGCCAGCGGGTCACTCGTCTTCTTTGACTTNGTTTCTGAAGACGCAGCACCCGTGTCGAGGTCTTCGGGGTGTTCGAGAGCATGTAGGCCGCGAAGGCGTAGGAACTCTTCGAGGAGGGCGGCGTTGCGCGAGTTGGCGCGGTAGACGGCGAGGAGGATGTCTCCGACGATGGGAACGAAACCTACGGTGGTGGCGANGGCGAGGTTGAGGAGCATGCGTTGGATCAGCCATGGNGGGATCCTGCANATGGAGAAGTCAGTGTTTTACTTTGCTTTTATGATTGATTTTTGATTTTTTGGGGAAGCGTACCCGGCTTTGCGAGATTTGCGGATGACGAGAAAGTAGCTGAGNGCTGCGTCGGCTACATCGCCGGCACCGGGGATAATTCCGATGATGAAGGACCAGCCGAAGCGCATGCCGCAGATGGAAAAGCCCTTGTCGAGGTAGTGCGCGCGGCGCTTGACGGATTGGAGAATCTTTGCNTCATGCGGCGTCAAACCTGGTGGGAGCTCGCGCTGGAGATGCGGGTGNGGTGTTAAGGTGCATTTGAGAAGAAAAGGGAATAGGAGTGAGAGGGGAACATACGCGACGGCGCTTGGAGCGGCCTCGTTTGTCGGTGTAGGTCTCGTAGAGCGGGTCTTCGGGGGTGTATTGCTGGACATGGCGGGAGAAGAGGGACTTTCCTGCGCTGTTGATGATGGAGGGCATGTGGGATATATGTTATCGGAGATGGAGGATGTGGTGGTGGGAAGGAGAGACACGAGTCGGTCAGAGCATGTTATCTGGAAGTTACCAGTCGAGGAGCGGTGNATGCAAGGTCCTTCCTTGGTCCTTCGTGACGTCACTGGCCCGCACCGCTTATCACAGCTTCATCCGACCAATTTTAAAGTCATCGAGGCAGAGGTCAGTCTTGCTATGATAACACTGCTCTTGACTGCCTATTATTCCGCTAGGTCGACTTGCACTAGGGCGCATAAAACCCACCAGTGACCGTGCACTCGGTGATCGATCATTCTCTTCATCATGGCAGCCACAATGCAGACTCGGATGTTGTATTCGGCGCTCCACAGAAAATTACCGTGACAGTAGATTTGCTTCCGGGTTGGTTGCTCGGNCTTCTTTTCAATGNAATGAAACTNTCANATGTAAGTATGTGCAGGTCGCGGGCATCGGGCCAATCAATTTAATNAGTACACTCACANCTCGGCCGTGCCCGCATGTTACCCGAGGNTGGCTGATACACTCGGACACTTNTNCTTTTCAAAAACTCGCATCATGAGGAAGGTCACAATGTCTTTGCGCATATNACCCNCCGATTTTGTGGCTTCAGGACANCCTCCATCTGTGAACGAATTTTATCTCGCTGAGAACTACGATTGGTGGAAGGTCCAGCTATCCAGATGTCCACAGAGTCCCAAGCTGTTGAAGAGGAGAAAATCCAGCTCGTGACCTTCTCTGGCGACGATCCAGAGGATCCTGTAAACTGGCCCACGACGAAGAAAGTCGTCGCCATCATAGAATTGTGTGTCCTCGCGTTCTGCTCGTGAGTCACCTAATTATGCTCGTTTTTGTCGACATTCACTGGCCTTACACATTTCGAATCAGTGTCTTTGGATCATCTTCCTATGTAGGAGGCTATTTAACTCCTTGTCAAACCCAGTCGATGATGATTATATATTTTCGTCCGTTTTAGGCTCCAGGACAGCAGCAGCTGGAGCGGGTATACGGAATCAACGACATCGCGGCAAGCTCAGGACTCACACTCTATGTCCTTGGTTTCGCAGTCGGGCCACTCGTATGTCAGTCGCTCGTTTTTATCCTTCTAAGACAGATTGCTGAACCCGAGGAACTGTACGCAGGGGGTAAGAACCATTTTCTCCCTGAACACTGAACCTTGTGTGTAACTTTCGCTGCAGGCCCGATGTCCGAGATGTATGGCCGAAAATCGGCGTACATGCTCTCGTGGCCGCTCATGATCGGTGAGTTCGCGCCTGCTTCCCCCCTTATTTCACCACTCGCGGCTGAGTTGCATATATGCATGGAGGCGCCATCACACCTTCGGCATTCGCAAATGATATCGTCGTGATCCTTTTATGTGCGTCCCGCTCTGTTCTCTTCCTATTTTGTTGGATGATATGACGATGCTTTTGATTCACAGTTCGATTTTTGACGGGGTGTTGTGCTGCTTGTGCACTCAATAAGTAAGCGAGTTGGTTCTGTGCGTCTTTCGGCCATGCCTGAAGTGTATTCTGTTTCTAGTGGCAGCGGTGTAATCACAGAGTGCGCTTGTTTTCGTGGACTGTGGCGATCCGTCCGTTTACTGAACATGTGACGATGCAGCATGTATCATAATGATATTCAAGCACAGAGCAGAGGTTCGTGGGTTTTCCGACCGCATGTTGACAGTGCCCATTGACGTTTGTACATCATAGCCATTGCGTGGTAGTGAGTCGCGACGATTCCCTAGTTATCCAGCCACTTCCATCCGCTCAATGCCATCCACCAAACTCAGCTCGTTCTGTCCACTTTCAGGACCCTGCTTCGGCTCACTCGTCGGCTTCTTTGTCGCAGCCGCCACAGACCACGGGTATGAATTTACAATCTCCACTTCACTCCACTCATCTCCCCATTTTTCGTTGACCAATGGCTCACGATTCAGGTCAAGCCTGTGGGTAGTCCGCGTGCACTTCTTCTTCGCGCTGGCGTGCTGGCCGCTCGTCTTCCTCCTTCCCGAGACTCACGGCCCATCTATCCTAGCGGCGCGCGCTCAGCGCCTGCGTGCGCAGGGCCAGTCGCAGGCGCGGGCGGCGCATGAGGTGGAGCGGCGGTCGAGGATGCAGATCGTACAGAAGCATATTTTGAGGCCGACACGTGCGTACCTCTCTTCTTCTTTGTTTTGTATTGTGGACCGTGTTTTCTCTTCTTTTCTTTTGGACGGAGGTGCTAATGATGCTCGGATAGAGATGCTATTGTATGAACCGATCAATCAGGGGGCTGCTATTTGGATCTCGTTGGCGTACGGAATTATCTAGTGAGTTCCGCCACGTCGCCGTTTCGTCTTAGGCCCATCAAAAATTGACTAATTTTGCCTGTATACACAGTTTCTTCTTCGAGGCATACCCCGTCGTGTTCATCATACAGGTGCGCAATCGTCTGGGACCAATCTCCATGTCATCCGTTTTCCCGAATTTAACTTTGCGTTTGTCGTCATCGTTGACGAACCCAGCATGGCATCCCGTTCCAGCTGTGCGGCCTGCTCTTCCTCCCGATCCCGCTCGGCCAGCTGCTCGTCGTGGCCCCGTACGAGCGTATAACGCGCTTGTTCGCGCGCATGCCGCTCCCTGGCATCGAACGGCGTGGAGTGGTGGTGCAGCCTACTGAGGCGCGGCTCAAGGTCGTCCTTTCTGCCTGGTGAGTCTCCCGTTCAATATTCGTCATGTAATTAGTACTGAGTTGATGGTGATGCTGTGTGCGTGTGTGTGTGTGTACTGTAGCGTGCTCCTGCCGATGTCCCTGTTCTGGTTTGCCTGGTAAGTCAGTCCTCTTTATACATGAGTATTAGCCCTCATTGCCAGTCTGGATTTAGGACGAGTGGGCCCGAGACGCATTGGATCGCGCCTGCATTAGCTGGAATCGCATTTGGGTACTCGATGATGGCCATCTTTATGTGTTTCCTCGCCTAGTACGCACCCTTTCACTCTTCACTCCATCATCCTCTTATATTCTCGCTGTGTTTGACCCCCTCGTTTTTTTTGGTTGTGGTTATTATTGTTGTCGCCATCGTCGTTGGTAAATAGCGTGTCTCAGACGTACACCGTGTACGCCTCCAGCGCGTCTGCGTGCAACGTGTTCGTGCGCTCTGTCGTCGCCTCTGCGTTCCCTGTGTTTGCGAACAGCCTCTTGAGGGCGGTTGGGACGAAATGGGGAGGTGAGTGATGATTTTCGCTTTGCATCTTGTTTTTATGTTTCTCGCTCAAATCCATGGGGGGGTTTTTTTTTGCAGTCTCGCTGTTCGGCTTCCTCTCGCTTGGCCTGATCCCCATCCCGCTTTTCTTCATCCGCTACGGCGAGACGCTCCGCGCGCGCTCGAAGTTTGCCAGGGAGGCGCGCGAAGTGCTGGAGTTGATGAAGGAGCGGAAGGAGGGTTTGGCGGAGGAGAAGACGCAGGTGGCGGTGGAGGAGGCTGATGCCGTTGATAAGACGGAGGTAGAGGTGGAGGCGGACGTTGTGGTGCGGGAACAAGAGTCGGGTGGTGAACTTGAGGAGGTCGTTTGACTTGTTTTTCTCGTTGGATTCACTGATAGAACGGAGGACTGGCGATTATGCAGCAGACTACAGTATCGTTTCCTAATTTGAGTTCCTGATTTTGGACTTCAAATGCAGTGTTCAGCCGCGGAGTTAGAAAACGAGCCACAACGCACGTGGTGAGGGACCTTGTTGAGACTCTGGGCTCGTCTTGACTCTGACCACAACCTCTCTTTTTCGACCCTCCCCACCATCTACGATCTCCTTCCTCGGTTTCTGTACGAGTTTTCCGTCTACAAGAGCTCTTTGAAACGCTCATCTTGTATCAGTAGTGTGCCTGTGAGAGCATTTCTCCCGCTTTCTCGCGCTCACGTCGCAGCGGTGACTTGCTTGGGTATACCTGTATCTAACCGGGTTGTCATCTTGTCACATCCTGTACGGTGGAATTAACGGGTCTCCTGTCCCATTTTCGTTTACCCAGCCCTCCTGTTATCTCGCACACTCTCTGCCAAAAAGCAAAAGAAAATATCTGACTTGTGTCCCCCACCTCCACCCCACGAACACACTCTCTGACCGTCTGTTGTCTGAGTGTCAGATTTCCCGCAAGACATGGCTGATGACGACTTTGATCTTTACGGAGAAGACGACGGGTTCCAGAACGTTTCGCTCGAGCCCCAGGTAGGTTGCGTTCGTCTGCCCGCCGCGTCGTTGGCGTTGTCCGTTGTTGTCCGTCGTGCTGAATGCTGAATATGGGCCGTTTATGGCATCTTCTTCCCAAACGCAAGGCGGACGTGGACGGCCTACCAGCGCAGGAAGACATGAAGCTGGACGAATCCGAGCAAAGCCATGTAACTGCGCCTGTCATCGGTGAGAAACGACCACGCGAGGAGGACGAAAACGAGGCGCCCGACGTCGCGCGCGCGATCCCCACCTGTGCCCGATGCGCATTTATCGATGGCTGCAGGCGGTGGCCATACGAACGGTGCAGGAAGCCACGCGATGGGCGGAGGGAGTCTGGTGAAGAGCGATTCGGGGCAGCAGAACATGCCGGCTGTGACGGCGGGTGGAAACGATGCGCTGTATATTGGAGATTTGCAATGGGTCCGTTCGTTTTGTCGATTAGTCCTGTCATGTGCATACCTTTCTGAGACGTTTTCCTGTATCGCGCACTCCCCCCTTTTTGTTTACAGTGGACGACTGATGAAGATGTCCGCCAGGTGGCCCTTAACGTGGGGGTCACGGTTGACCACAAGGACATCACCTTCTCAGAACATAAAGTAAACGGCAAGAGCAAAGGGTAATTTTTTTTTCTTGCGTTGTCATGCGGGTTGTCATTATTCATGGTTGGATGTATGCGTCTAGTATCGCGTACGTCGAGTGCGGCAGCTACGAAAATGCGCTCGCCATCAAGGATTGGTTCGACAATAAGTATGTGCTCTCCGCGCAATCCCTGTGCTCTCCATCTTCATTTTATGACGTCGTTCTAGTGACTTTCAAAACCGGAGGGCAAATGTGAGCTTCACGAACTCCATGCAAGGCAACCCCTTCCGGACCCTCCCCAAAGGTGCGTGCGCTGCCGTCTTTCCGAGTAATACTCCCTAAACTCGTTCGATTCAGAGCCTCCTCCTCGTGAGAGTCGTCATCAGGGTGGTCAGCCCATCCCCACGGCCACCGGCGGAGGCGGCCAAGGGCGGGGAGGTGGCGGGTTCCGTGGTGGCATGGGCCAGATGGGCATGCAGAGTATAGGCGGGATGAACATACGAGGCGGTGGGATGATGGGAGGAGGCATGATGCGGGGCATGCCTGGCATGATGGGCGGCATGGGCATGGGCACTGCCGCGTTCGGCGCAATGGGAGGGTTCGCGGGCGGCGGCGGGCGAGGCGGCATGATCCCGCAGGGGCCTCGAGGCGGCATGATGGGCAGCGGGTTCCGAGGGAACATGATGGGAGGCATGGGTACGGGTTTTTAGTTTCTTTCACACACACTTCCCCTCTGTGTGTTCTGTGTACCTATTCGAACGTGTGCGCTTACTTGTGTGTTCCGCTTGTGTGTGCAGGTGGCATGGGAATGATGGGTGGCGGCGGCATGGGTCGCGGTGGATTCGGTAATGTTCAAGGGCATTTCAATCCCGCCTTCATGCAGAATGCGCCGGGAGGTGGTCAGTTTGGGCCGGATGGGCCGAGAAAGAGGTATAGGATGGAGGACAGTGGCTAAGTCATGTCCGAATCTTGCTGGCCGTCTGCTTTGCGCCGCCGTGGGTCTCACATTGTTATCGTCGAATTCACTCGTTCTTGCTCTCGCATCTTTTTTCTCCTTTTTTATTATTCTCCACTTCGTCTGCTTCGTCCTCCAATTTCAAATCTCTCTTTCGTTTCTGCATCTATTCATCACCACACATGAAAATAGCACCTCCTCCCGTTCATTGACATCATCTTCGTGTAATTACAACTGTGCATGAGAAGATTATCCCTATTATACAATCATAGTGCGTTGCATTGTAGAAGCGTAATGCTATTGAGAACATGGATAGAAAGGGAAATTGCAAGTGACGGTATATATGGATGCGACGGACGAGGAAGATTAAACATAGAAGAACAGGAGTTTGCAACGTAAGAGCGCAAAAAAAAAAGTGAACATGCTGTTGACACGGCCTCTACACAGTCAATCTTAATACCATTCATGGGCCTACAACAAGTCCGAAACATAGCCCATGCGAGATAAGCAGGTCACATACCACACCAAAGGTTCTCTGTAGGTCCGCGGTGAAGACGAAAGATAGACGCAAAACATGCAGGGTCAAGCGTAGCGCTCCTTCTCTTTCTTGCGTCTGCGCTTCTCGTCCTCGCGCCGTTTCTCCTCCTCCTCTGCCAATTGATCTTCCTTCCGAGCAAGACGCGCGCTGCAGACGAAGTCAATAACCCTGGCAAAACGAGCATCATCCCTCCTCGCATGACTGACCTTCTCAGCTCCTCCATCTCCAAATCGCGGGCATCCGCTTCCATGTCTTCGTCGTCGCTAAACACGTCGCGGCGCATGTAGTCTCCCTTGTTCTTTCCGAACAACTTCCAGATTTCGACCGATATATCGTCGTTCTTTGGTTGTCTGGCGGGGCGCTTCGCAGGAGAAGGCGAATCAGACAGAGACTCCGATCGCTGTCGCTTCTTCGCAGCCGGCTGCGATTGCTTAGATGCCAGTTTCGACGAGGTGGGGTGTTTGGACAGAGTCGTAGACCGAGAAAGGGCTGCGGGGTTCTTGGTATCGATTTTTGTGATACTGCTCGTTTTCGGGATACGGGGCATGGACGCCAATTTGGAGGCAGAAGATGGCGTAGGCTTGGAAGATGAAGAAGGCACGGATTTCGTTGGAGCTGAAGCACCTTTCTTCGGCGCTGCGACCGCGGCGTACGAAGATGATGTGGTGGAGGGTTTGTTGGATGCAGCGCTGGCAGAAGGGGTGGGTGCTGGCGAAGGGGTAGATTTCTCGGATGTCTTCGACTTGGTCCCGAACCAGTCGTGAAACTCCCTCGCATCCTCACCTTCTAGGAGCTTGGACTCACGGGCTTTCTGGCGATCGCGCAGGATTTCATCGATGGTGCGCGTGTCCCGTTTGACGACATTGAGCTTCATCAGGGTATTGGGCATCGCCGCCAGACGAGCGCGGACCGACATTGAACCGTCACCGGATGCTGGTGGCGGAGGCTGCGAGGTGGTCGTGATGTCGACGGCGCCGCCCGGGAGGCGTTTGCCTACTTTAGAGTAGCTGGAGATGAACGAGGAGCGTTTGATCTGATGGTAATCGCGCGAGAGTTCCGCTTCGAGCCTGCGTTTGCGTTTCTCCTCGCGGGTGAGAGCAGTGCCGCCTGACTCATCGTCGTCCGAGGGCATTCTGCGTCTGCGGACGTCGTCTCTGACGCCTGAAGACGATGAGGGCCAGCGGGGACCGCCATCTTTCGCCTTCTTGGGCCCGTGGAGCAGCACCTGGCGCTGTTCTTCCTCTCGACGCTCCTTCTCCCGCTGCTTCGCCAGCCGCTCTTGCTCCCGCTTTTCCTGCCTCTCACGGTCTTTCCTTTCCTCCTCTAAGCGCTGCATGCGAATCTTCGCTTGGAGCTCCCGCTCCTTCGCCTCTCGCTCCTCCTGCTGCTTTCTCCGCACCTGTTCCTTACGTCGACGCTCCTCGAGCACGGACTGGACTGCGCGCTCAGACTCCCGAGTCTGACTCTGACTGAGCGCCATGAGGGCAGCGAAACTGCTAGCGGCCATGATGATGGAGAAACAGATGGGATGCGCAGGGAGTGGTCGAGGTGATCAAGCCCAAGGATGATGGGGGTGCTGGAATATGTAGGGTATGAGGAACAAGGGATATCAGCTCCTCCATGCCAGTGCCACACAGCCTATGGTTTGTTCATGTTTGTTCCGAATCACTCACAGATTGGCTCAAGCGCTCATAGCAATAGCGACACAATAAGTTTGTTTTTCTAGGATGTCGAGGTAACCACAAATCGTAAGAACAAAATACAAACTACGCCTCTACTAGTATGTCGTTGCGGTCATGATATTTGGTATGAGGACACTGAGCCCAAAATAGAAAAGCCATTCACCATCCCGCCGCTACTGCGTATCCTTCCATGCCTTGCGCGGCAACAAACTGGCCACTGACAATGAGCCAAATGCGATCACGATAAGTACCCAGTATACAAGCCATCCGTTAAGATAGTTGTGCCGCATCGAGAGCGAAAAGAGCGAATTGGTCGCTGCAGGACCGAACGTCCGCATGACCGACACCATCATCTGGGCCAGCCCGTTCGTCGCACCCAAAGAGGCTCTATTCGGAGCGGAGGCGGCGATATAGATAAAGACGCAACCTTCAATACAGATCGGGTGAGCATCGTAACGCAATAAAGGGAAAGTGGAGACACTCATGTGCGTGGAGCGGAGACTTACCATAGCTCAAGCTGATTGCGACGGAGATGACCGTTTGAAGAGCAACCGCACACCACACAGCGACGCTCATGCCTTCAGTCCTCGCCATCACGTTCATGACAGGGAACAAGGCGAAGCAGGGGATAACCGAAAGTAAACCAGCGACGAATACATTCTTGGTGCCCCACCGATCGTGAATGCGCGCAAAGAAAAAGACCTGGAAGACGCCGTTCAGGATACCGAAAATCGATAGAATCAGTCCGATCGTGGGAGGCGACAGTCCAAGTCCTCCAAGTTCGATGGGCGTGGAATAAAAGAGGGGCTGAACTGCGCGGTATGCGATGTCGACGAGTGAAAGTGAAGCATAGTTCACCGCTGCGATGAGCACGCGAGGAATGAGAAGCGCATGGACAGGAAGAGGTTGTTCAGATTCGTCAACCGGTCCGTCCTGTAACAATGCGTTATTTTCTGATGCCAAATCTTCCTTTGTCTTGCGGAACCCTAACATACGGCGGAAAGAGACAGGCGAACGAACGGTCTTAAAAAAAGAAATCAGCAACATGGGACAGGAGGTGACAAAAGGAGTCACCGTATCAACTGGCAGACAAGTCATGTACCTCCTTCAACAGAAAGAACGTGATGAACCATGCCAGCGCGGAGAAGGTCGCGGGCACGGCACAAGCTAGGAAATAAGGATATTCTTTCATTAACTCTGAGTCACCAAACACGTTCGGGAAGCGCTCGGCAGGCCGAGAGAGAGAACCGCCGATCATAGGACTGATATACTCATGGTCAGGTGTGCGGGATGCATGGATGATGAAGTCAAGTTTGAACTGACCCGAGTGTCCCCCCAGTCGACCAGGCGATGGGCATGTAGGCATAGACCTGTGCCAAGTTCGAAGGGTCCGTAATCTCCGCTATCATGCTTTTCAACACCCCGATGTTTCCTACATGAAAGTCACGAAATTCTCTTTTATTAGCAATCAAATATGAGAAGGAATAGAAGGTGCCGCGAATTACCATTGAGGATTCCTATATCATCAGATTGAGAGTTCAGCATTCAAAGCAACACAAGCACAAGAAGCCTTACCATTAAGGGACCGGCTGAAACGCAGAAAGCATTCAAGTTTGAACGTACGTTGCAGATAATGCAGATGAGGGTACATACCTGATGACCGCCGACCAATACGTTTTCGACAGGCCGAAGCAGTACATGGAAAGAGACAAACCGCAAAGACCTGTCAAGATGACAGGCTTACGGCCAACGATATCGGAGATACGACTCCAGTGCAACACGGTCATCGCTTGCGCAGCGAAGAAGATTGATTGCTGTGGGGCACACGGTGAGATACAACAGAGATACATTTGACTAGCGACGTACCATCAAACCGACATAGTGTCCCACCTTTGTCTCATCTCCGTGGGTGATCCCGCTGTGTCGTACAAACTACGAGTAAAGAGCTTGATTCAGAAAATCGCCAACGACATGCATTGTCGACGCACCTCCGGAGCGAACGGGTAGATGACCTGTGAAGTCAGCGGCTCGGCGAGTTGCAAGACCAATAACAATGAAATTTGTGACCATGGAATAGGCGAAATAGTTTTCTTTTGCTGCTCCTGCGACAGCAGTGGAGTCTCTTCATCAACAACATCTCTCGTTGCAGTAGTCATGGCCATAAGATACAAAAATTCAAGCGCGGGCGTAAAGAAAAGAAGAAAGAGAAAGGTGGGGGTGCTCAAAAGGCGAGAGAATGAGTAAACATGAGCCTTTGAGTCTGTTTTGAGTTCTTAACTGTCAGAGTCATCGGCATTAGTGGCCCGAAGAAGAGTTACCTAATGTTCTTCAGATCTTTGCCCCGGCGAGCTGAAAGCTGAAGCGCCAACTTGCTCTCAAGATTCAGTACCAGCCTGGAGAGGCATATGTTGCGGCTGTCGTGGTCGATTGGGATGGATGTGGTGAAGAGTCAAGCGACAGCGTCACTGAAGCCTCAAGGCCTCAAGTCCATCTGCAAAAAAATGCCGTATCTCTCCGACCATCTTGGCCGGCCCGGCTGCCATTGCAGTGGCACTGGGACAAGTAACATATGAGGCCTTGAGGCCCCGTTCGATAGCACTTACTAAATCACGGTCCACTAAGATCCGTTGGTTTTCGCGGGAACGCGTCGGAACAAAGCCTCGAACCGTGGGAACTTACTCCTTCAATCACCTGAGGTGTTAGGAGGCAGTGAAGGAGACGAGTATGAAGCTGGGAGTGTATCTGGCCGGTTTTCTTTACTGTGTGAATATACAGAGGTGGGTGGTTGATGTCGGGAGTGCCCCATAACGAAGTGAAAGAAAAAGGACGCGTAGAACGTGTAGGACAGCGAGCGCTCGACGTGTCCAACCAACACAGCGGCCACGAACTTTGCCGAACGGACGAATTGCTTGGCTTACGTTTCGAAACCAAACGGTTTGCCGGATATTTCCGGATTTGGCTAAATAAACTAGAACAAACTATCATTTTCCTAGATCATGATTTAGTAAGTGCTGCCGAACGGGGCCTTAAGTTTGCCATTTCGTACGGATGATGCTTTGTTTTTTCTTCTTTTCTTCAGTTGCTGCTCATTCTAAAGCTTGAAGTTTGAAAGCTCGAATCCCGCGATGAGGCTGTGCACGGCTGGAAGATCCTGGCTTTCGCCCTGTTCAATTTCCCCGATGGCGTAGTACGTGCTTTCTACCACACTCAACCGGGATGGCGTGAATCTGTGAATCTGACCAGGTCCAATTGGGCTGTAATATCTTCGTCAAGTATGGCGCTCGTGCCGTTTGAAACTGAGGTGCGTGTCCTCGCAATTGATATGTAGCCACACGCCGTTCGCATGATATACTGTTCACCATCCACACAATCTCTTTTTTCTTCCTCACATGCCCTGACATGCCACATCTGTCGGGGGGAGTTTCGCTGCCCTCTCAAAACAGGAATACAAGGAATTTCTTTGCAGAAGCCAAGTAGCCTTTGTTGAATGTTCTATGCAACACGCCTAAGTTAACCTTCACAATCAGCGCCGCTGTGGCTGATTCATAGATCTGAGATCCAAGATGCGTTGCTGTCTGACTCTTGAATCAAGGATTTGAATCCATCTCCGCGTCTTTCACCTTTTGTCCTCTTTGACGAAGCGGGCCACGTACGCCACAGCGACGCGAGTATAAATTCAGTCGTTTCGCTTCAGACAGATTGTTCTTCCTCTCTCAGCTTCCTCGTCTCATCATTTCTCATCATACCTTTCCTGATATTTTGCACATGTATTCTCTGCAGCGCTCCACTTCTCCTGTCCCAGACACGTTCCGTCACGCAAGTGGCATTACCAACGCTATATCCAACGGCCCTCAAGGGATGCCGTCCCCGGACCATTACTACAGCACTACTCGTTCAGACTATGCCCTACGAGAACAGTATGATCACGCATACCACTCACGTACATCGCAGCGCTATGATGGACAGCAGTTGTCGTACGTACACACGTCCGTTCCTAATTCGAATGTTGCGTATGGATTTTCGAACCCTTCGTTATCGTATGCTGGCGCAGGGCATGGGCGCAGATATTCACCTAGTTACGGAGTCCAGGACTACGGTCACACTCCGTTTAACTTACGACCAGACCACTCGTTATCGCGATCTCAAGTAGCACCGGGTTTTCCACTTGGGACGTCCCCCTTTGCACAGACTGTTGACCAGGCTGCAGGACCTTTTGATTCTGCAACACGCACTTCATATACCCCTTCTCACCTTGTGGGTAGAATTGATGGAGATAGACAGGCGACCATTCCTTCAAACTGGCCATCGCGGCCCATACCCAACATAAACGCAAGCGATACTCTAAACTCGAGCGACAATCACATCATCTACGAGACGGGGTCTAAAATAGTGCGTACCATTGTTCTTACCTCCAGCAGAAATGCTAACACCGCGCAGCAGAATCCACATCCTGATAGAAACTCATCTCCAACCGTACAAGCAGATCTTCAAAATAATTCGTTGCCACCTCACATCCGGTCCTTTAATATTGCACCTACAATTCCGTCTTTATCCGAACTTATAGCTTTGCGACCTAGAATTCCTGGACTTCTCATCTATGGTACCGACGACAGCGATTCGACGACGCCTGAAACTTCAATGGATACCATACCGGGGTTTCACCATACCCAAGAGACGGAAGACGGCTGTGCCCCAAGGACAAATACTGCGGCGGAGACTCCCCGTCGTACTAGTCAAAATCACGATGTCCGACTTCGTGATCCCGAGTCTTACTCTGAAGAAGATTATGACAAAAGCTTATATGAGGATTCTGGCAGCGCTGAAATCGAGGTGGACATTCCTGAGGATGCTCGCTCCCCCGTCACAGAACCAGACTCGGACGATGAGGCTCACGCGGAACCGGACTACTGCAAAATTTTTCATGCAGTGCTGCGCAACAAATACTCCTCGAAGACACTTTCCCCCCTCAATCCTCTGCAGAATATGCCATCCGGCTCCCTAGTCAAGTTCAAATCTTCTCGATTGATATCCCGTCTCTACCCTTCAAACAGCAATTCAGACATGTATGGCCGCCGCCTATTTGACCTCGAGCGGCAGCGTAGGTGAGTGCGAAAGTTGAATAATTGTTGCTCTATACAAAAAGCTCATCCAGGATCTCTCTTCACTCAGCCATTGTCAAAATGTCAAGCGTCGGACGGGCAAGAGATGCGACTGTATTGGGTGTTTTCGAGAGGCTCATTGTCTGAGAAGTTGATACTCTTGAAGAGTGCGAGAATCGTTGCTTCAGTCGGATGACCTCGAAGAGTGAACTATGGGAAGCCATGTCGCAACTTCTTATTGATAGTCACTGAAAGTAACGGGATTTTACCTTGATATATGCAGATTCATCGAATCGTACCTGGTCAATGTGACCCTTTGTTTCCATTTGCTGTTAAGACCAACTCGATCGATGTCCCTGGGAAGAAGAGAATTCATGCTATAGATGAGCGATCAACCTTGCCTCATTACAGTCAACTATCCTACATTGCTATCTTATAATTCATTCACAGCCCAAACCCTGAAAATTCCTGAAACGCTGTCCAACCCTTTAGAACTTTAGAAGATATTGTACGCCCTTGCAAGAGGCAACTTCTCCGCTGGTGCGACGTCCGCGAGCACGCCATCCGCATACACTTCGTAACTCTCGGGGTCAACCTTCATTTTTGGCGTCGCGTCGTTCCACTTCATATCCTTCTTCTTCACGATTCTGCAGCCGCGGACGGCTTCGAAGCGTTTGTTCAAGCCATAAGACGCGACGACTCCGGAGGTGATGGAGATCTGGGAGACGAAATGTACGGAGTTGAGCGCGGCAGATGGGGCACAAGAGCCCCACATTGGTCTGCCTAAGAAGGGCTGGACGGTCGGAATCGACGCATTGGCATCGCCCATCTGTTATGTGAACAGTCAATGATTAACTGAATTCCGGATAGAAGGACTGGAATAGCGGACCTGACTCCAAGCAATAATGCCGGATTTGATTACCATTTCAGGCTTGATACCGAAGTTTTCTGGTTTCCAAAGGACCAAGTCCGCCAGAGTTCCAACTGCAACCTGCCCTACAAGATGACTAATGCCATGTGTGATGGCGCTACACAAATGCATCAATGACTGAGCAATCTTTTCGTCTAGGGATAGGTAAACAGATGACTCACGGATTTATCGTGTACTTCGCGACGTACCTCTTGACCCTACCATTGTCCACCCCGTCCTGGTCGCCCAAGGAACTTAAAGGCCCTCTGAACTCGCGCATCTTGCTCGCCGTGCGCCAGGTCCGGCTGACGACCTCACCCACACGGCCCATGGCTTGCGAGTCAGAGCTTATCATCGAGATGGCGCCAGTGTCCTGCAAGACATCTTCAGCCGCGACAGTCTCGGCGCGAATGCGGGACTCAGCGAACGCAAGATCTTCTGGAATGGATCTGTCGAGGTGGTGGCAGACCATGAGCATCTTGGGATGAATAAGTGAGTTAGGAGCAAGATGAGGGGGACGTTTGGCGATGCTTACGTCGAGATGTTCATCGAGCGTATTGTTGGTGAATGGCCGAGTAGGATTAGTGGACGAAGGTAACACGTTGTCAAGACCGCAGACAACGATAATGTCAGGAGCGTGACCTCCGCCTGAAAGACATCTCAGCTGGAACTCATAACAGTTACCATCAGAAGAGAAATAACGGACCTGCGCCTTCCGTATGATACGTATGGATTGTGCGATCCCCGAATGCAGCGATTGTCGCTAGGATGTGCACGGAGGTTAAAGACAGACGTTCAACCTGTAGCGCCGTGGTGTGCACTTACTTTCGACGAAACCACTCTCGTTCAATGTGTCAGTGTGTATATTGACCTGACACGCGGTTCAGCACCTTTTTATCCTGCACCCAGAAAAGATAAACGGACCTGCACGTCGTACTTGTCGCCAATGTCCAGACAGTTCTTGATTGCGGCCGGTGTCGAGCCCCAATCCTCATGCAACTTCAAACCAGCAGCACCAGCTTTGACAATATCTTCCAAGCCCTTTGGGCCCGCGTCGTTTCCTTTGCCCGTTATAGCAAAATTCATTGGCAGTCCATCCATTGCAGCAAGCATGTGTCGCAAATAGAAGGGGCTAGGAGTACACGTCGTAGCATTAGTTCCTGCACTCGGACCAGTGCCACCACCAATCATAGTCGTAGTTCCCGCCGCGAGCGCCTCGTTTACTTGGGTGGGAGAGATAAAATGTACGTGTGCATCGATCGCGCCTGCGGTTACAACGAGCTTTTCGCCCGCTATGACTTCGGTGTTGGACCCGATGATGAGGTTTGGGTGAACAGAGGACATTACGTCGGGGTTGCCGGCTTTGCCAATACCAGTGATGACGCCTTCTTTGACACCAATATCCGCCTAGAAACATTATTTTCCAGAGTGATGCTGAAGGAAGCAGACAGGGCTATTACCTTGTAAATACCAGACCAATCGATAATTAGAGCATTCGTGATCACGAGATCAAGGGTTTCAGACGCAGATCGGTTGGTTGCTTGCCCCATTCCTTCACGAATGGATTTACCTGACAAAGATTGATGAGCGGAGTGATGCTCTGTTTTTCTTGACATGACGACGGGGCACACCTCCACCAAACTTGGCTTCATCACCATAGACAGTCTGAACAGAAGGGAGATAGCCTCAAAAACGAAAACAGAGAAGTAAGGTGGTCGCGTACCTCATCGCGTTCGACTTTAATCCAAAGCGCCGTGTCGCCCAAACGTACCCGGTCGCCAACCGTAGGTCCATACATGGCAATGTATGCTTCGCGTCCGATGTCTGTATCCTCTCTGACCTCGAGAGCTCCTGGTTCTGGGACATGTCCAAAACCCTTCTGGATGAGGCTATGCACGAAACCATCGGCCTTTGATGTGTCAAATACCCCAGATGCCAGCCCGTTGCCTCCAGAGATGATCTTAGCTCCGGCGATGGTACAGAGCGTGATTGTTTTGGTATCCCCAGGCTCGAATCGGACGGCTGTTCCTGCAGGTATGTCGAGACGCTTTCCGTACGCCTTTCCGCGATCAAAGGTCAGGGCCGCATTCGTCTCAATGAAGTGGTAGTGCGAGCCGATCTATGAATCACGTAGATTTATTAGAAATTTAGATCATGGGCGGTTGAAGGTCGAGCGAATGAACCTGGATTGGACGGTCACCATTGTTGGTTACCCTGAGCCTCACGCGCTGTCTACCTTCATTGATGATGATCTTCTTCTTCTCAGCTATGACCGCTCCCGGCATCTGGTTGCGCGCATACTCGGCAGGATTAAGAATTGGGAACAAATCGTTCAGCGGAATTGGAAGGAACGAGCCATAGAGCGCAGCTTCCAAGTCTCCATCCTCTGTGCAAATTGGATCATGCACCGTCACGAGAAATACCCTGTATACATATTAACAATCATCCGATAGCATTGATCAAAGCGATAGAAATCACGCACCCGTCTTCGAATGTTCCTTCGACCTGTATTTCGTGCAGAAGATTAGGAACGCTGGGTAAGACGTGCCTCCTCCCCAGAAGGGTCTTTCCGTGCTGCATCAACTGGGCCACGGAGTGTTTGCCATCGCGGATGCGCTCCTGGAGTTGGGACGCGATTAGCGCTGTTGCCTCGACTTGGTTCAGTCGTACTCCTCGAGCGAGCCTTTTCTGAGCAAGGGAGCCAACCTGACTCGGTGCAGGTAATAAGTACCGCTTAAATTTAGAGTAAATGGCTCAAAAACCTGGTGAAGAAGAAGTTTGTCCTGTTCATGGGGAAGAAGATGCATTTTTACTGCAGGTAAACACGTCAAGACTTGAGCTTGAGCGGCCCTTCACCATGCTGTATCTACTTGTGAGTAGATAAGATAAAGAGACTGGCCAGAGACCGTGAGAGTGTTTCAACAAATTGGGCTGTTGATGCTGAAGCGGCTGCGCTGAACCAAACTCTTGCCAAACTCGCTGCTTCTGAATCCAAAGCTTGAAGCTTGACTAACTGGTTGATTTGCGTTGATTTGCCACCTGCGAGTCCGCACAGTCCGCACTTGTTTTACGACTGCTTGACAGTAATCCTTAAAATTTTCTCAATCATTCATGTGTCATGATGGAGAGAAAAGGACGTCGCTCTCGTCCAACTCTCGTCTATGCTTTGTTCTGTTCAACTAATTTGTTGAACATTTGCCGTTCTTCCATCGGACGTGTCACTGTCGATGGAGGTGCAAAACTTCTCTTGTTGCTTCTCCCAACTATCAGGCTTCCCTGCCCACCTTTGGATCACCACACATCCTGATGATTACCTTCCACGCTGATAACTCTAGGAAGTCAACTCATTCGGATCCCGCCATGGCCGAGGCCTCAGGTATGTTACCATTCATGATTTGCGCTCTATCTTGAATGACAGCGATCTAGCTTGTGCTCAGTGCAATGCAGACCAAACCTGGGTTTGCAGTCCAATGATGTAAGTGCGGGAAAGAGTAGGTTGCTCAAAAAGTCCATCATCATCACCGCCCTCTTTTCTCCCTTGCATATGGCAACGGTCAAAGCTCATTCCGAATCATGATCTTCCGTATCCCCGAGCGACAGTATAAAATGGCCGTCGGACATCACCGAATGCAAATGGCGCCCTCTGCCCGCTCTCGCCTCACAACTTCCATTGCAGGCTTGCTTGGCAAAGCCAGCGGCTTACTCTCGGTATCAGTCTGACAGAAAGGAGTGTCATAGGAGCAGTTTTCGATCGTAGGAGGTCGTAGGCACATCACATCCACCATCCAACTTTGATGGATTCCCCCCTGAACTCAATTTATGTCTCACTTGCTGCTCTGCTTTGATTGGCAGCCGAGGCGAATCCGAACCATCAGCTATGGCTGATTCGTCGTCGGAGGCGGGATGGTTATCTTCTTGTATTGCAGCGTGGCCATGATCGGGACGGTGCGAATGCCGGCATGCTTACGTATGTATATCTTCCCACGATGGCTGTACTGGTCGAGTCATCACGTGTACCATTTGTGCTTAAAAGCTGTCATTGTCTCTGCAAGGGCGTTCCTTTTGTCTCCAGGAAAGCATCCCCCCTTGTTCGCTCCTCCCTTTTGTCTTCTCTCCTCCGCTCTCAACCTTCATCATGGCCAGTGCAGCTGTATTAAATCCCCAATTCATACCCGCAGGACCTTACTACGATCCACGCATGCGCACCACCTCACTTTCTGCAACACGTCCTCTTTCAGCGTCGCCCCCGACTACTTCCTCGTCTTCTCTGCGCCGCACTGCCTCATATCTATCCCTTCCAGAACTCTACCCCGATCCAGTATCATCATCTGAGCTTTTGACTTCGTGCAGAATGCTCGAGCGCTCATCACATGTGCCTTACACCCGCACTCTGCAATACTATAAGGAGCAGCGCCAACGCACAAAGGCCGCCATCCGTTCCGAATTACTATCTGTATCGTCCAATCCGCTCTCATCCTGTCCTTTTCCACGCTCGAGGACGAACTCGCCTCTCGCCCCGCTCCAACGCATTCTCCCTGCCCGTGCCACATTTCCCCGATCGAAACGCGAACCTGACCTCTATCGAGCCGCGATCACGGGTCACATGCGATGCACGCCCGAAGGACAGAAGATTCTACATATGGGTCCGCGACTGGCGTTGTCCATCCTGTCCGCCACGCAGGAGCTAGAGCGGATCGTGGCATGTCAGTCCCACCGAGAACCGGACGGCGATGTCATCATGACGGACGGGTCTTTGGGGCTATCGTGGGTGTTTGTGCCTAATGAGGATTGGGAAATGGTTGACACTTCTGCCTGATTTGAGCAGCGACGGGATGAAAGATCCATTTATGAATTGGATCTGAGCCGCGAGCGAGCGATTGGACGGATGACTTGCGGATGACTATAGAAGTGTGTATTTTTTTTTGCGTCGGCTTTGCCCACGACTTTCGCTATTTTGAGACACGTGGGAGAGGGTATCCTGTGCTGTGGTTCCAATTACTATGTTAGTCCCATTTCGTTTTCACGCTGTCGCTTTTGCTTTGATCGGGGTTGTCTGTACGAGGGTGTTTGTTACCACAATACTTGGGAGGACTTTCGCACAGGCTGTATGTACACCATTGTAGCGTCTCCACGATTTCCACCATCAATCTATGATACATAATTGTTACATTCATTATACAATACAAGATAGAGTTGTTGACACGTCATCTTGGTGTGTACATTAATTAACTTGATACGTTGTGTGAATTGAAGGTCAGGTGGTCATGATCTTTCACAGAATCAGATTAAAAATATGTAGACAAGGTTGTCGCTCACCATATCGGCCTCCACGAACGAAGGACTCTCATGCTTTGGATGGTCGAGCGCGTATGGCATGTGTAGTACTTTCGCACCCCTCGCTCGACCCGTCCCGACGACAGCATGTCCACTTGAAGTTCTCCGGATACTCTCCCCTATTCGTCTTCGTGTTCATCGGACTCCCGCCGTCTGCCTCAAAATCAACGAACATTTCATAGTCCACCTGCAAGCGCCCTGAGGTGGTGTGAATAACAGCGATGAGAAGGCAGGATAACCGATGAAGCGCACATACCTGAATGGAACTCGCACTCCCCTTCTCTTCTTCTCGTGCCGAGGTCGAAATTGTCCCCACAATTGGCACACGTCTCCCAGCTGTGGTCCACCTCGTGGGGCTGCCTGCATACTGTGATGAGTTCCCTCATCAAGGCTTGCTCCGCCGCCGGCATGGTCTGCACCATTTTCGCGACGACGCTGCGCAAGCGCTCAGCGGAGACAGTTCGGACCGCATCCAGCAGCTGACGGCGCGCGTCGACACCTCGTGTCGCTGGAATAGAAGAAGTATTGATATCGACATATGAGTCAGAGTTATAGTGGCGAGCAGAGTCAGAGCTGGCGTGGGGTACACCAGCAGGCACGTTGGTCAAGTCTGTGATGCTAGTCATAATTCAGTCGATAGTTGTTGTCATCTTGAATAATGGTAGTCAGATTATATAGGTGTTTTATAGGGGTGTTCTGGATCTTAGTGGATGTTGCGTGGGCCGTCCTAGTCAGTTACGTCGCCGCAGCGTCGCAGAGTCGAGCCGGCCCAAGCGCATCAGATTTTATACCGACAGAGTATGTAAGAAGTCGAGTCGAGTCGAGTCGGTCATTCTTCTCCAATCTTCACTTGTCCATAACACTCCTCTCACCTTCCTCGTTTTCGAGGCTGCGCCTGAAAGTCTGTTCTCGCGCTTTCGCTCGAACAGTCGGTCATGTCCGCACCAGTGTCCCCCCATAGGCTGGATGAACAAACACCCCTCCTGGCAGCTTCATTCAGCGATGCCGCTGACACTGACGATCTCAAAAAACCGACCCCTTTGCCAAAAGGACAAATTGCGATACTGCTGCTCATCCAGATGGCAGAGCCAATAACGTCCCAGTCCATCTTGCCTTTTATCAATCAAGTAAGTATTTGGTGTACCCGCGGAGATGACAATGGGCCTGCTTACAATTTGTCTGACCATGAAACAGCTTGTGAGCGAGTTGGGCATTACGGGCGGGGATGAAAGGAAGGTGGGGTATTATGCTGGGTTAATAGTGAGTATATCTTGTCCTTCATTCTCGCGTGAAAGTCCGATAACCTGCCTCTGCACAGGAATCGCTGTTCTTCATGGCCGAGGCTACGATGGTACTCCAGTGGAGTCGACTATCTGATCGTGTGGGAAGAAGGCCTATACTGATGGTGGGATTGCTGGGCTTGACAATTTCAATGTTATGCTTCGGACTTTCAAAGACGTTTCTGACCCTTGTCTTGAGGTGAGCATAAAGATGATCCTACTATCTTCTGATCGCTGCTTACACTTTCGGTGTCGAAAGTCGCGCCTTCGCAGGGGGGGCAAATGGCAATATCGCTATCATGAAGAGCATGGTGGCCGAGATCTCCGACGAGACAAATATTGCCCAAGCATTCTCCCTCATGCCCGTGGTATGGGCCACGGGTTCTACCGTTGGGTGCGTACTGATGCTCTTCCATCGTTCGGCGATATGCTGTTGACACTTTAAAAGCCCTTTCATAGGTGGTGTATTCTCGCGCCCGCATGATCGGTTCCCGGATGCGTTCAAAAATAAATTCTGGAAGCTGTACCCCTACTTCTTGCCATGCGCCGTGGCTGCCGGTTACTGCATGATGTCGCTACTCACCACAGCGGCGTTCTTGAAGGAGGTCAGCATACTCATCGGGCTTTCTTTCGATCGTCACATCGCTAACGTCATTCTAGACCCTGAATAAAGACCTAACAAGTAAAACGTACTCATCAGATGCAGGGTCGAACGCTGCGAATTCTGGCATAGCAGATAGGCCTGCGCTGGAATGCGGAGATATGCAGGAGTCGAGAATACAGGAGAAACCAGTCCCGCTTCGTGGACTGTTCACTTTGCCCGTACTACTCTCTGTAGTCAATTATGGATTTCTTGCCCTCCTGGATATCGCCTTGGCGGCGCTCCTCCCATTGTTCTATTCGACACCAATCGAGCTCGGAGGGCTTGGTCTTTCACCGGCCACTATCGGGTTGTGTATGGGTGCGTTCGGGATTATGAACGGTGTCTTCCAGGGCCTCTATTTCTCCAAGATTGTTCGTTATTTGGGGCCGAGACGGCTCTTTATGATTGGAATGGGATCGTTCATACCCTTGTTCGCACTTTTCCCTATAATAAACTTCCTCGCGCGCCGCGTGGGCTTTTCACTTCCAGTCTGGTCGGTGTTAGCAGTGCAACTGGCGATCATGGTTGTAATGGATATGTCATATGGTGCGTCCTTATCTCCTAGGTTTAGCCAGAGTAACATCGAACCTTATTCCTTCAAGGATGCATATTTCTATACATCACCTCCGCTTCGCCCAACAAGCGGTCGCTGGGCGCTACCAACGGATTTGCGCAGACGGTAATATCGGTTGTGCGCACGATCGGACCGGCGATGTCGACTTCGCTCTTCGCACTGACGATAGAAAGACACATGCTTTGGGGGTATGGCGTCTACATAATTCTTATTCTCATCACTCTGGTTTCGTTGCTGGTGGCTACGCCTCTTCCTCACGAGGTCTGGGGGTCGCAGGAGAAGCATTAGATACTCACTGTTTTACGGCACGTTTTCCATGATCTTCCGCTCCACGACCTGTAATGACAATGGAATCTTCTTGTTAGAATAGTTCATGAACCATCGGTCCGTCGGATACAGACCACCCATGCGAAACAAGGGTGCGAATGTTTGGGGCAATACCAGGTCAAATCGATTTATTGAGTCTGCCGAGGCCCCGGCACGCTTCTGACCAAATTTCGTATTTTTTGAACGGTACGGTCCGAAGAGCTTTTCCAAATACCTTGTACCTGTCGTAAAAATAATTCTAACTCGGTGTTTTCCATACAAGGAAGGCCTAGTATTGGATGGTGAAAAGCTGGCATTCGCGATTCAGCATGGAAACACATCGAGAGTAAGATCTAGGACTCGAGGAATCTGAAAAATGTAGAATGCTAATCATTGCCTTTAACATGGCGCTGGAATAGTAGCCTACGTCAAAATGTCAGTTCGCGAAGGCCTTGGCCAGCTTGGCGCTCAGTGATTTTTTCATTTATTTTTTGGCTTCCCCCCTTTTCATCTGTTGGTATCATCCGAAGGACGTCGATGGCTCTAGATCTTGGTCAATCTTAGCTCGGTGCGTCAGACCTGGACCCACGAGGACCGTCTCGAAGGTTAAATCGTGACCCTGTGGTGATTTTCTCCGGCAAGAACCCCTTCAACATGATCTTGATATTTGTTATCTTCAGCGACCGGCAATTCTAATTGCACAGAGATTTGGTTCTCGCGGTCACTCTCATCAAATGACGCCCGAAGATAGGTTACCGACAATATAATATCTGCCGGACAGTTTCCTTTCTACCAACAAAAACCTAATGACAATCGGATTGGTGTTGAGTAAGTTATATATGAACCTTTGCCAAGGCCTAGATAAAGCAGTCGGTCAATTCTTCCTGTGATTAATGTGGTAGCAAGAGCGATTTATTTTCACCAGTTCATTATCTTAATGATGCCATTTCCTCAGGCTCCTCCTGAACATAAGGTTATGTAATATTGTCTGTACAAATCCGAGAAGGCAAGTTACTATACTAAGTAGTACGTTCGGCGCGATGACTCTACCATTACTGTAAAGGTGATCACTGACAAGTCCCTACGTGTCGCCTCCCCACCTCTCCCCACTCTACGAATCATTCAATGCATTCAAGTTGAACCTCCTGTGCGCATTGGGTCTCTGCGCTGTCCACGCCGCGATAATACGAAGTATACAATGTCCGTAAAATTTTAGCGGTTGGCAGCCTTATCACACGGAGTTATCCTATCGAAGTCATCTGCTGAGGATTGGCCAGTATTTTTATCCAGCATCTTAATCAGAGGTATCTGGATGCCACCGTGATCTCTCTTTTTCTAGTAGACCAAGAAGAGGGTCATTCCGATTAGCTACCAAATCCGACGGTGTGAGATTCGGGAAGCGAAGACAGATGGTCCTTCAACCTTCCGGGTCATACAGGTGTCAAACTTGCAGGAGCAGCTGGGCTTTTCCATACCTGCTATACCTAACCGAGAACCCATGTATATGTAGGTGCGGCCGGTGAGCCAGCCCGTTCTCATCTTCTATTCCTTATCGAGCGCCCATCGCTGGTCATGACTTACCGAGCTCCATCTTGCCCCTTCTCACGTATTCTCAGCAATGCATCCTATTTTTAGCAATAATCGGCAGGATCAACAGTGCTGTTTTGTGAGATCAAACTTTCAATTAGTAAAATTTGGACATGTACCAATCCGGAGGCCAAAGGTGCGTTTTCTGTCTTGCGTATCACAGGATAAAACCGCAGCGCCTTGCTTCTTTGCGTAAGATATCGTAACGAAGGAATATAGCAACATCCAATGTGCGATATACGCCGACGGCCGCCATCTATTTATTGAACGGGAACAGCCATTGCTGCAGAAACCAAGGATGTTCTCCTCTCAAGTAAACATCGGTGATACTTCTTGAGGACGGCGACATCGTATTGCAGCCGTTGGGTTCTCGCCCTGAACTTTTAGGGGATAGAGGGACTAACTAGAACATGTAATAAGCTTCGTTGAGTCCCGTACATGGCACAAGCAGGACTATCGTTTCGGGTTTCCTCTATCTTCTGAGCTCCACATCCTCAAGGGTCCAGGCTTTGGTAAGAGGACATCTCGGTGCCACGCAATCTTCATGGTCTCAGCACTTCTCAGCAGGACGGATGGTAGGAACACTTTTGATAAGGGGCATCCAGGGCAATTCTCGAAGCACCCGCGCCTGCTTTATCCGTAAGTTTTCATGTCATTGCGGTGCGTATCGACGGGACTCCGCAACTACCAGTCTGCTAACGTAACATTGCGTTTTCGTTCTTGCTTTGCTCGCACTGTACTGCGGCGTTGGATTCCCAGTGTGATCGCGGATTAAAAGGTGTCGTGCCAGTTACCTTTCATAGACCAGATAACGAGCTGGAGTTATTTCCGGCCACTCATTCCTTGTACACAGGCGAAATTTTTTAGTCTGAAGTGCGGGTAGAGACGGAATACTGTATTATTACACCTTTCTATTCACGGAGTGATAGTGCGGGGTGAGCATGTCCTGTTTTCAACTTTTCAGGATTGATACGATCCGAAAATCTCCCTTTCGCCCGATCGAAACGCACATCTAGCGCTAGTTCCAATTGGTAGGTTGTGGCAGTTCACAACAGTTGTTCCACGGGACCGCTCAGCGCTCAATATTTCCATCGCATGATGCAGGCATACTTACTTTCCGATTGCCGATCCACGGTGAATATCGTGGAATTGGAAAGTGCGAGTAAAAAAGGAACGATGTAACTTGCGCACCGCACGGCGCACGTCTCAGGGCGGATGCATCCGTATCCCCGGATCGCAGGTTGTGCCTCCTTACAACGCAGGGATTGGTTCCGAGACCGTTACCCCGCAATCACTCGTGCGCAGCGCGAGTGCCACAGGCATGCACGGGGTTACACAGGCATGAATCGGTATTCAGAGACAGCAGCGAAATTCGCATTAGGTCCGTGCTCCTAATTGTTCCGTCTCAGGCTGGTTCCAAGTCGTCAATCTCTAGGCTCTCATTCAACCGGTCACCAGGTTATGATGACACATTTGAAACAGAGTCTCCGTCGAGGTATATAAAGACGAGCATGACTCTGGGACAAACCAAGACATCCTCTCCTTCAGATCAATAACCATGTTGCAGCTCAGCAGCCTGGTGAGCTCTCTCGTAGGCCTCATCTTCCTCGCTGTCTCTATCTCGGCTGCGCCTGCCGGCTCGTCTGCGGCGGTGTCTTCAGTCTCAGCTATATCCAACGTTGCCTCTGCCAGCGTGGCCGTGGCCAGCTCAGAATCCCCCAGCTCAACCTCCGATGCATCCGCAGCGAGTCCGAGCCCAACTGTTGCTTTTGCGAGCGACGACCCAAATACTGTCATCTTCTCGCCGGGTGCAGACGTCCAGCCGGAAGCCCAACGTGGTACATTAGGCTCCACCGTCATCGGCCCTCAGAATGTAGAGATCGACAGGCAGAATCCCGACTTCCTTGCACCTCCTACAACGGACAATGGCGATGTGTGAGTACTTTTGATATCCTTAAGGTCCTGAAATTAACAACAATATCAAAGGTCGAATGCGAAGTGGCCTTTCGGTCTCAGTCATAACCGTCTGCAGACGGGAGGCTGGGCAAGGCAACAAAACAGTGAGAGCTGTTCATCTCATACCATTTGAATGCTATCTTATTCTGGTATATAGTCGAAGTGATGCCGATCGCAACAGGTACGCACTGCGCGTATTAATACTGAAATGTTCTGACTTCATCTCCCACAGAAATGGCTGGCGTGAATATGCGACTTGAACCAGGCGCCGTTCGGTATGTATGCTTTTGGAAAAGCCAGCTATCATTCTCATTGCTGCCTAGAGAATTGCATTGGCACAAGACCTCCGAGGTATGTATTTGCTGTCAAGACTTCGACACCTTCGGCGCCTTGATAACATGAAATTACTTTTAGTGGGCATATGTCATTAAGGTGAATACTCCCTTGGTACGATGATTCATCTAGTAGCTCCTCTAAAATGGCGCACAGGGTTCGACTCAAATTACGGCAGTAGATCAAGATGGAAAGAACTATTTGGCGACAGTAGTAAGCTGACATGTACGTTGTATCGTCTTGGATACTCACCGTGTCCTATCTCGTAGAACCAAGGTGACCTTTGGTACTTCCCTCCCGGCATACCACACTCCCTTCAGGCGACCAATGACTCTGCTGAAGGATCGGAATTTCTGCTGGTCCGCTAATGAACCTTGTACTTTGAATGACACAACATTGCATTAACCCGTTCAAATGGCGTTTACAGGTATTCGATGATGGCGCATTCAGCGAGGACGCCACGTTTTTAGTACGTCTCGCTCTTCTCGAGTTTCATCTCGCCGCGTTCATCTATATGTCATACTTATATGCTTGCTAATAGCTCACAGACTGGCTTGCACATGTCCCGAAAGAAGTCCTCGCCAAGAACTTCCAGACGGACATCTCAGCATTCGACCAGATTCCTTCGAGGGAACTTTACATATTCCCGGCTGGTAAAGAGTTGTCTTTGGCTTCAGCATGCTATCTTTATTACTGATATGGCGTCTGTTAAGAAATCCCCTCTTCTAGTGCTTCTGCAGTGTCAGATCCTCAAGGCCAAGTCCCCAACGCGTTTTCTTTCGCCATGTCCGAGATGAACGCTACGAAGTTGAGCGGCGGAACGGTGAAGGTCGTAGATTCGACAAACTTCCCCATCACAACCACCATTGCCGCTGCGGACGTCACCGTTGAGCCTGGTGCAATAAGGGAGCTTCACGTCAGTTGGATTCAAGCGAGTTCTGTGACTGTTTATTGACTTTATAAAATTGTAGTGGCACCCAACTCAGGACGAATGGTCCTATTTCATGTGCGTTCTCGTGCTTATTAATTGGTCGCATTCTGAAAAATCTCCACAGTGAGGGCAATGCTCGCGTGACCATCTTTGCCTCGCAGAGCAATGCCCGGACATTTGACTACCAAGCCGGTGATGTCGGCTACGTTCCTGCATCCTTTGGTAAGTTGGACTGAAGCCATTCATATGATGCCGCTCATACATCACTGTAGGACACTATGTCGAGAACATCGGCAACACGACCTTGCATTACCTCGAGATCTTCAAAACCGGTGAGCCGTGTGTTTCCATCATTCTGAACTTGCGACTGAAATAATCTGAACCTGTAAAAGATCGCTTCTCGGACGTCAGTCTTAGCCAGGTAAGAGAAATTGAAACAAATTTTCATACAATCACCGACATTCTTTCTAGTGGCTCGCTTTGACTCCTCCCGAGTTAGTGAAAGCTCATCTTGGCCTCTCCGACGAGACGATTGCCACGTTGAAAAAGACGAAGCAAACCGTCGTGGGACCGTCGTAGAGTTTTTTTGTCCTAGTTCTATATGATATGATTGAAAGACTCCTTTGGATTCATTGAGTATCTTTTCGGACTTATTTCACGTTAGTATCTCGTTTCTGGCTTGTCTCGTGTTACGATTGAGATACAGGGTCACGAAATTAATGGTCTTGCCTTTCATAACACGACTTCGAATCTCGGTGAGGTGTCATGAGCTGTGTATATATTGCAGACGTTGTGGGGAACATGAAAGTACGGAATGTGTCAGGTGATTGAAGAGAGGACGAGCGCATATCAAACCCTATGAAGGAGCGATTGCCGTTGGGGCATGGACCATTGAAAACAGAGGGTATACGGATCGAGCGCAACCGACGGAACAAATCTGATATCTAGAACCAAAATCAACATGCTGCGCTCATTCAACCGGCGTTGGCACGTTGAAAATGCAGCACTTCATTAGATCCAGTTTGGAAAAGAAGGAAATGGACTTTGGCGACAGCTCACTGGCATGCAAACTTGCAGAAAATAAATTTAAATAAGACAGCGTGCATGTGCCGCTGAACTTCGCCCTCTAAGCAAGAGAGCATGGTCTATCCTCATGCTCTAAGTGCTGTCCCACAAAGGGAGTTGGTTGAAGTAGAGAACCGACTTGAGCCTACGCCAACTCTCTGTTACTCTCCGGCATCTGTATTCGGGAATTAAACGTCTACTTGGTACCTCGGCTGCACTTGTCCTAGGAGAAATACGGGCAGCAGGCTCGTACACATGCCGAGTTCCTGAGCACAGGCGCAATGCAAGATTTGTGATCGAGCCGCGGGATTGAAGCGAAGGACATGAAGTGCAAAGGATGGCCGGAAAATATTAGCGGAGATAGAGCGGCTTCAGGACAGGCTCACGAGGAACAGGCCTGAGCTCTAAGTGGATGCTGACCAAGGCATGTTTGTTGAACGGCAAGAAATCAGAACTTTTTGTCGATGGTCGAGTTCTTGATAGCAGCGGTGAGATGTTAAAGAAAGAGATAGTTTGCAGGATAAGCTGGTCGTACTAGCGATGGCAGGCCGCCTTATTCATGGGCTACAAGAATGCGGTCCTACCGGAATAGATTGATCATAGTGACGTGAAGCACAATATGTATATTCCAATCCTCAGACCAAGGAACGCGGACGGTGTCGGACCTACTGGGAGACTAGCGGTAAGAGAGGGGTAGCCCGTATGCAGAAAGTTCAAAGTAGTCCGAATAGTTGACTGGTAGTGCTTCATTCATTACGTCGTGACGTCAACTTTCTCGTGAACGTGCTTCATTTACTTAGGTAATCACGGGTCTGAGGGATGTCGACGACAAGTCGTCCAGACTCGTCCTGCAGCTGGTGACCATCGACTTTCACCTTGTCACCTCTCTGTAAACTCATTCCTGCCTCTGCATCTGTCGTGGTCGTCAATGACGATCTTAGTACCGCTCCAGGACATCTCTGCATCTTCCCCGCCGCCTCCGTTTGTTTCGTCGTCTTCAAACCCCTCAGCCCATGTCGCACAGGTGGTGAAGGCTGTCCTGAAGGCACGACGAATTGCCGTCGTTTGCGGTAAAAGCTTTCTATTTCTTCAACATCTGACATGCTCATTTAATGGTTTCTTCTCATAACTAAAGGTGCCGGCATATCTGTACAAGCAGGCATTCCCGATTTTAGGTCTCAGGACGGACTTTTCCAGACCTTGAGGAAGGATAATCCCTCATTGGCTTCGGGAAAGGATTTATTTGATGTTTCTGTCTTCAACGTGAGTTATGTCACATTTTTCGATTGGGATGTCGGATTGAACTCCCATTGTTTCAGTCTGAACAGACATTAGCGCTGTTCTGCCAGATGATCGCCCGGCTCTCAATCCTCACTCAGTCCGCCACGCCGACACCATTTCACAAGCTTCTCCGTGATTTGGACGAGCGCGGACGTTTTACTACGGGTCTACACACAGAATATTGATGCGCTCGAATACAAGTCGGGTCTTTCCTTCGGTGTTCCAGAGCTTGACGATAAACGGTGCAGGCCAAAATGCAAGGTCAAGGAAAAGGGCAACAGTTCTTCATCTCCGGTGTCCTGCCTTCCCTCTCCTCCAGCTGAGACGCCACGATGCATCCCTCTTCACGGCACCCTCCAGACAATGCACTGTCAAGTATGCATCCACACATTCCCTCTCGAAGATCATCTCCCTGATCTAGCCGCTGGCACGCCGCCATTTTGTCCGGAATGCACCGCCCTTGAAGAGACACGACAGCTCGTCGGTAAACGGTCGAGAGGAGTGGGGAAACTTCGTCCAAGCGTTGTGCTGTATAACGAAGAGCACAAGGACGGGGAAGAGGTTGGGGAGGTAGTGAGAAGGGATTTAATGGGTCATCCAAAAGGGAGAGGACGGAGCGGAGCTGACTTGCTGTTAGTTGTGGGGACGAGTTTGAAGATTCCGGGAACCAAACGGATCGTGCGCGAGTTTTCGAAGGCGGTTCATTCACGGCCCTCTGGCTCACCCAACAGCATTAGCACCCCTGTGTCGGATGACGATCCTCCGATCAAGACGGTTTACCTTAACCTCGATTTCCCCGTGCCCGTGAGGGAGTGGGAGGGCGTGTTCGATGTGTGGCTACAAGGGGATATACAGACGTTTGCGGAGATGGTGCAGGACGAGTTGAGAAAGGAAGCGAAGGCGAAGGCGATGGCTGAAGAGAGGAAACGGAAGAGGATCGAGGCTCTGCAGGATGCGGCTGGTACTACGACGGCTGATCCCGACTCTTCGCCGCAGAAGAAACGAAGGGTTGATTCGCTTTTAACGCCTGCTCGTTCGCGCAAGTCTGAGTCTGAGACAGGACTCGTCAGTCCTCCACCATCATCCCGCCGTGGCTCTGCCTCCTGCACGAAGAGTGCAAGTCGACCTAAACCTTCCGTATCAAAACGCATCAAAAACGGAGTCGTTAGTGTTATCCTGCGCATCCCGCCTCGATCGATGTCCTTTCCTCTGCCTTCACCTAGACGACGTCTTATCCCTGAAGTTTACATCTCCACTCGCCCGCCAACTTCAGTCTTGAGGAATGATCAACTATCTTGCTCACCCTTGACGCCCGCATCCACGCCCCCTGCAGTCGATCGCCGCAATCCAGGCGTAGGCGGAACAGATGTGGAGTTGGTACGCAGCGAGATCCCGAGCTCCCCGCTAACCGAAATAGACCATGAGGACAGCGATGTGGACGTTATTGATGACGCAGATACTTTGCCTGTTCTTTCAGGAGCACTTTTACGGACCGCACAATTCGGCTT
Organism: Bondarzewia mesenterica; assembly: GCA_004802705.1. Classification (NCBI taxonomy): domain Eukaryota; kingdom Fungi; phylum Basidiomycota; class Agaricomycetes; order Russulales; family Bondarzewiaceae; genus Bondarzewia; species Bondarzewia mesenterica. The sequence continues at coordinate 53,738 of SGPL01000051.1, forward strand.
GCGGGGAGGGAGCGATACATAAGTTCTCGATGCACTGTTTCTATCAAGTTCACTGTCCCTGTCTCCCTCGCAGTTCTTCATCGTTCTTCACTGTTGGACTATTAGCACACGTTGACTTAAATTATTATTTTATATATCTTCACGGCATACTTAATACAAGCCTGCGCTGTTCCATCATCTAATTTTCCCGCTATGCCTCTGCGAACTTGTAGAGGGCGGGCCCTGGCAGGCCCCCTGCATATCCCTATAAATGTTGCATCCTAATGCGGACGGATATGACCTCCAAATTTGGTCTACGTTGTATCATAATGCGGACGGAAGGGCCAAAATGTTCAGAATTGTCCGATCTGAGGCCTTACGAAGAGGGGTCCGTCGGTGGCAATGTTGTATCCGGTGCGTACGGAGCTGGGGTCCGTCAGGGTCCATTACATCTACCACTCCACGCAAGTTTGTCGGACAAGGGTTTGTTCTCCTTGCGACAGGTATCACTATCATACAAATTTATTTGTTCGATTGAATGAACACCTCCCTCAGCCATCCAGCTCTCCATGCAACAATTTCGGAGCAGAATATTCTTCAACGATGTGCTAGGTGGATGGGAACTCGAATGCGGTGCTCGTTTTCTGAGCTCCGATCCAGCCATGCGGACGAAACTACTTTTTGACACCGTTGTATCACTAATGCTGACGGACGACACAAAATTTACCTAGTCTCATCCTAATGCGGACAGAAGGCGCCAAAAAAAGCACGGACGGATCGGCCAAAATATGGCAATTTTGGATGCAACATCTGACAGCATATGCAGGGGGCCTGTTTTAGCCGACGCAGTCGGCGCTTCCCGAGTTCGTATATGCTTTGTAATTCCAGAAATAACGGTCTCAAGCGCTCATCGTGGGACTGATCAACTGACGACATCCCTTGCACATCGTCGTCAGCCATGGCGACAACGACAATGCATGCTTGTAGAGATGCCGAAGGCTGGGGCCCGCTTTCACGTCTTCGTCAATTCGATCTCACGCCCTGTTTCGAGGAGGGCATCATTCTTCCCATCCCTCTCATAGTGCTGTTGGTCACTGCTCTTTTTCGCATTTGGTCACTGAGGTCGGTTGAAACGTATCAGCGCGCCCAGGGGGTCAACAAATGGCTTCTGAATCTAAAACTGGTGCGTCCTCATGCCAGTTTCTTACTTGAGGCAATTGTCACGAAAACTCTATGTCTAGGTTTTGCTTGAGCTCGCATCGCTCACGAGTCTCGCTAATTTGATCCTCATCCTCGCTTTACACCAGCCAGTCGCGATATTTCAGACCTACATCCTTGAAGTCCTTGCTCTCAATGCTGCATCGTTATTGACCTACTTCAATCATACACGTACCCGAACATCGTCCACGATTCTCCTCCTGTTTTGGCCCGTCTACCTGCTCATCTTGACCATATGGTCTCGCACGGTAGTTTTAAAAGGGCTGCCAAATCTGCGACTTACGTTTGTGTTGAAGTGGGCCACAGCTGGGCTTGGTCTGTTTGCATTCGCGCTTGAATGCTTGGGTCCGGAGTACAGAAGAAAAGCATTGGTTGAAGAAACTGGAAGAGCGATCGGCGAACATCCTCTCGTTACGGCTAACATCTTCAGCAAATGGAACTTTGGTTGGATGACTCCTCTCATGAAAAAGGGCGTCACGCAGTTTATCACCGAAAATGAGCTTCCACCTCTTTTGTCAGCTGACGAATCCGCGAATCTGGGATATCGCCTTAGGTTGGCAATGAAAAACCAGTAAGCTTTGCATGGCGTTTCTATTGATTATTTCACAGCTGAATGTGCATTCAGCAAATCCTTGTGGACGTCGCTTTTCGTAGCATACGGCGGAGTATACGTTCAAGCCGCGGGATTGAAAGTCATACAGGACTGCCTTGCCTTCCTCCAACCTCAGCTTCTCCGCCTGTTTCTTGTATATATCTCTTCGTACCAGAGTGCAGCATCCGAACACGCGCCTGTCACCCCAAGTCCTGCTGAGGGGTTTGCTATCGTTGCTGTAATGTTTATCGCATCCATGGCTCAGACGGTAATCTTGCATCAGGCATGTCCATTTCGTATACGTTCATTTAGAACTTTTGCTGAACGGGAAAAAAAGTACTTCCAACGATGCTTCGAAACTGGTATGAGAGTGCGTGCTGGCCTTGTGACCTCAATTTATCAAAAAGCATTGGTGCTGTCAAGCGATGAACGGTCCCGTGCGTCAGGCGATATAGTCAATCTTATGTCGGTGGATACTACAAGACTGCAAGACCTATGTGCCTACGGTTTGATCGCGATATCTGGCCCGCTGCAGGTAATATGCGACCTTCAACCATTGAATTACCCTCTGACTGCTCAGCTTTCAGATTACTTTGGCTTTCATCTCACTTTACAACCTCCTTGGATGGGCTGCCTTTGTTGGCGTAGCAATCATGATTATTTCAATTCCTTTCAACACAATGTTTGCACGTTTCCTTAAGAAGCTACAGGAAACACAGATGAAGAACAGGGACAAGCGTACTAGATTGATGAGTGAACTTCTTGCCAATATCAAAAGGTAAATTTCCATGCTTGCGGTTTGCTTTTCTATCTTTATTAATAAGCATGGCAGTATCAAGCTATACGCATGGGAGCACGCCTTTGTCCGGCGCATTCTCTTCGTCCGAAACGACCTGGAATTGAAAATGATGAGGAAGATTGGCATATACACGGTCAGTGGGATTGAAGAACGTTTTCAATGAATGCAGGCCGAATATCACTGACTTTCTGGATCTGATGACAGGCTCTGAATGTCACCATATGGAGCGGAATCCCCCGTAAGTCAACACTGGCTACTTGTGTATCACTTGCTCATGCTTGCTTCAGTCTTGGTGGCATTCAGCTCGTTCGCGACGGCTGCCCTAACATCTTCCAAACCACTCACATCAGACATCGTTTTCCCCGCCATGTCCCTCTTTATGCTTCTTACGTTCCCGATGGCTATGGTAAGCTCATAAATTTGCTATTTCAGCGAAGCTCGCTGACTTTTCTCTCGTATAGTTCAGTCAAGTGACATCAAGCATCATCGAGGCAATGGTATCAGTCAACCGTCTCTCTAGCTTCCTGCATGCAGATGAATTACAACCTGATGCAAGAAAAATATCAATCAATTCGGACTTGCGTAATGGAGATATTGTGAATAGCATACGCACTCGCACAGTGACATTTGGCTGAAATCTCAATTTCAGGTCCTTCGCATTGAGGACGGTGAATTCACGTGGTCAAAGGAAGCGCTGAGTCCGACGTTGGAGGACATCAACCTGACCGTTAGGAAAGGTGAACTTGTCGGAATACTTGGTCGCGTGGGTGCCGGCAAGGTTTGTCGCGCCTCGGTATCAACATACTGCCGTAATCTGACTTTGATGCACAGACTAGTCTCTTGTCCGCTATAATTGGAGAGCTGCAGCGTACAGATGGTGAAGTTGTCTTGAACGGACATATATCGTATGCCCCTCAAAACCCGTGGTGCGTACCTATGCATACGATTTGGTATCTTTGGTTCCGACCGTTTGCACAGGATCATGAGTGCGAGTATAAGGGATAACATACTATTTTCACACGAGTACGACGAAGTATTCTACAACATCGTTCTTGAAGGTAGCATCCCACGCCTCACCTTGCCGACTCACTCGCGACTTACCGGATTGTCATAAATAGCTTGTGCTCTTCGGCCGGATTTAGCTCTGATGCCTGAGGGGGATCTCACTGAGGTCGGTGAGAGAGGTGAGTTGATGCCCCCGTTCTAGCTTGATCCATACCTGATCGAAAATGTCACTTCAGGGATCACGGTACGCCTGAGTGTTCAGGTGCCAGGCGGTCACAAACAACTAATATCTTTGAGTAGTTGAGCGGTGGGCAGCGTGCTAGAGTCTCATTAGCTCGGGCTGTTTATGCGCGAGCTGATTTGTAAGTCTCAGTGCAGTAGCAATGTAATCAATACTCACAGTTTTTTTTAAAGGACATTGCTGGACGACGTCTTGGCAGCTGTCGATTCCCATGTTGCTCGTCACGTCTTCGGTAAATCAGTGACTGTAGTCTATATTATGCCTATGCTCATCCTTCCGGCAGATCGCGTTATCGGTCCCCAAGGCATCCTTGCTACAAAAGCCAGGATACTTGTCACTAACAGCCTTGCATTCCTGTCAAACTTCGACCAGATCCTGTATCTACGACGTGGTATCGTCATTGAGTCAGGACCCTATGTTAAGCTCATGGCAGACAATGAGAGCGAGCTCAGTAAGCTCATGTAAGTTATGCATCCTATGGAAATTGAGTTGCCACTGATGTTCACAATAGCCGCGGACACGGAAACAGCGGGTCATCCGGTACCGTGACCCCGTATGCGAGAGGCGAGTCCTCGTCATACGGGGAAATGACCACTCCGGGAACACCTACAGACGAGACTACGCTGACGCCAGAGAAAATCGAAACTCTAGCTGAGAAGCTGACCCGCAAGACAAGCTTTAGGAAGGCTGTACTCGCCCAGATCCCACCAGCCGTCAGCTCATCTGAAGGCCCACGGAAGGAACAGAGTGCCCAGGGCAGAGTGAAGGCTAAAGTTTATTCGCAGTACCTGGAGGCAGCGTCTAGGTGGGGATTTGGACTGTTCTTGATTGCCACTTTGCTGCAACAAGCTCTGTCTATTCTGGCTAATGTGTCTCTCAAATCTTGGGGAGAACATAACCGCGAGAGCGGTAGTAATGCTCAGGCTGGGAGGTTCTTACTTCTGTACGGCGGTCTGTCACTGTCCTCGACCGTTCTGGGCGCGGTGGCTGCCATCGTCATCTGGGTGCTCTGTGCTCTGAGGAGTTCTAAGAAGTTGCACGACTCGGTACGTGACTCGTCTTTTCTGCTGCCTATCTCTTCACAGATTTTTGGCTGCAGATGCTCAACTCAGTTATCCGTGCTCCTTTGACGTTCTTTGAGCTCACACCTAGTGGCCGGTACGACTTCAGTGCAATTATATTATGTCCGAAGTCTCATCGTTTGCCACAGCATCATGAATTTGTTTTCTCGCGACACCTACGTGGTTGATCAAATTCTTGCTCGGGTATGCTCTTTCCTCATAACTGCAGTCGCAGGGGTTCTCAACACATGAACTCAGGTTATACAATCCCTTGTACGTACGGCGGCATCGTGTGCCGGTATCGTTGTTGTCATAGGGGCGAGCTTCCCTCTCTTCCTCATTGCTGTCGTCCCACTTGGCTGGCTGTACAGAAGAGTTATGATGTAAGTTCCGCTTTGATCAGCCCCACTCTACTTAACCTTATGGCATTGTTCCAGATACTACCTCGCCACTTCTCGTGAATTGAAACGTCTCGACGCCGTCTCTCGTTCCCCGATCTTTGCTTGGTTCTCAGAGTCCTTGAACGGGGTGTCGACTATCCGTGCGTTCGACCAACAGGCTGTCTTCAGTGCAAACAACGAGCGCCGAATTGATCGTAACCAAATGTGCTATTTGCCAAGTATTTCTGTAAATCGCTGGCTGGCCATCCGATTGGAATTTGTTGGAGCTGCGATAATTCTGGTTGCAGCGACACTCTCCATGATTGGACTTATAACAACAGGCGTAGACGCAGGATTGGTCGGACTTGTGCTCTCGTATGCTCTCAATACGACGACATCGCTGGTACGTGCCAGGCACTTTTACCCAGTATCACAATCTGACGGTTATCCTCAGAACTGGGTTGTTCGTTCGGCTAGTGAAGTTGAGCAAAATATTGTCAGTGTCGAGCGCATTCAGCAGTATATCGAACTCGAACCAGAAGCACCGTATGAGCTGCCGGATTCCAAGCCGCCCGAAGATTGGCCATCCAAAGGAGGTTTAGAGTTCAGGTTCGTCACGGTTATCATCTGGCTTTCAACTACACTCATACCAGTACTTTTTACAGCGAATATTCATTGAGATATCGACCGGAGTTGGATCTTGCACTCAAGAACATAACGCTGACCATCGTAAGTTCATTTTTGTAATGCTCCTGATGAAGGGTGTCGAATGGTCTGATTCAATTGTCGATGTCAGAAACCAAGTGAAAAGATTGGTGTTTGTGGCCGGACGGGTGCAGGCAAATCGTCGGTAAGCATTCACATCTGAATTCCTGCATCCACTGCTTATACTTCTTTAAGCTCTTGCTTGCACTGTTCCGTACCCTCGAACCTGCTTCCGGCACGATCTTCATTGATGGGGTTGACATCACAAAAATTGGGCTCCATGACCGTGAGTATCTCGTCATCTAGATGTATTCCTCATTTCGATTTTTTCCCCAGTGAGATCCGCTCTCTCCATAGTGCCGCAGTCGCCAGACCTTTTTGAGGGTACGATGCGAGAGAACGTCGATCCGGTTGGCGAATATCAAGACGCAGACATTTGGGTGGCCTTGAGCCAGGTGACATGTTACCACAAACATTTCATGCTCCGAGTCGACTGGTACTAAACACTGTACCATAGTGTCACCTCAAAGAGTTCGTGGAGAACCTGCCTGAGGGTTTGGACGCGCCTGTTCGCGAAGGTGGTTCCTCGCTATCTGCAGGACAACGACAGTTGATTTGCTTCGCGAGGGCACTTCTGCGGAAGGTAAGATCACCGTATGTGAATGTCTGACCTGTGCTGAGCGACTGGTGTTTCCTAGTCCAAAATTCTCGTTCTAGATGAAGGTGAGCGTTCACTACATCATCACTATGTCAGTGCAACGAATGATGGGCTGACCGCGTTGTTGCTAGCAACCTCTGCGGTTGATCTCGAGACTGACAAGGCCATTCAAGAAATTATACGGGGCCCTCAGTTCGAGCACGTCACTATGCTCATAATAGCGTCAGTCGATAGTCTTCTCGGTTGTGATATTCTCTACTGAATGTTGTTTGAGCAGACATCGGCTGAACACCATCATCGACTCGGACCGGGTATTAGTTCTGGATGCTGGAGAGGTCCGTAGCATCGACACCATGTCGAGGCCCTTACTGATCAATGGTCATCGGCGTTGTTATAGGTCGCAGAGTTTGATGCACCACAGACATTGTTGGAAAAACCAGAGTCACGGTTCAGGTCTCTGGCAGTGGAGGCGGGGCTAGCGCAGTAAAAGGACATTCGGGTGTTAGATGGAGTGCAGGCTTGAGTCGAACCTACATACATACTACAGTAGCTGATACTAGGGTATAGAAAATTGTAGAGGGTTATGCCGCGAGCACCGATTTGGGGTCGCTCGGCTCCAAGGCACTGTTGTCCACTTGAATATCACAACCGAATTACTTATTATGCTACACTCTCTACCGCTGCCTTTTTCCTCTACTACCACCCCCACCTCTCGCTGTCCCCCTCCCGCTCTTTATGACTCATAATGCCTTCTCAACGCTCCCCCCCTCTTGAAGACATCGCCTTACCTGCCCTTTCTAGTCCAAAAGTCCACGACTACGGCCCGCAGTCGAACATCGCAGACATCAACATGAACACTGTTTCGCATGTCGACTCTGATTCCTCCAATACGACTGCAACCAATTCAGACGACGAGTTCGATTGGGATGCGAATGAAGATGCAGAGGCCGTCGGGAGCACCGACGAAAGGTCTAAGGCGAAGCGTGGCCGGTTACTATACCTCGCCTTCATGAAACTCTCGAGGCCTGTCAGGACACTCCTCGTCGGTGCTATTGGTGCGGGTATCCTTATCACGCCTCTCCTCCTCGTCCAACTGCGCTTTACGAGCAGCATAGCGCGACCGCATGTTCACGCCTGGTCTCTTTGGCTGTCTATCGTATGGGCGGTCTCGTGTGGGACATACCTTGTGGTTGACCTCGTCCCTCGTCTTTTCATTGGGATCATGGCCTTGTTTGGGTACAAGGTGGAGCGCCTAAAAACCCAGGTCGAGGTATGAGTCGCGCTTGGTCTTACCGGCTTTGTGAGCTCATTTACTCCGAACCCAGCTTATCTTCGCCATTTCCGAATGGTTGAAGCTTGCATTGGATATTTCTGGGGCTTGGATCGCTTTCTCCATCATTCGTGCTACGTACAAACCTCCTGGGTCATACTGGGTCATCGTCAACCGCGTCATGCAGGTATGTTACGCCCACGAGCTCAAACATTCATCTGCCTGACTTCGTATTTCAAGGCCCTCTTTTCTGCAGGAATCATCGTGTTGACAGAAAAAACATTTCTCCATATGGTCGCGATCAACTTTCATGAGAGGGCTCTTGCAGATCGACTAGCAGAGAATCGACTCGGCCTTAAAGCTCTCGATCGTCTTTCTAACGCTCATCCGGTGCAGACCAAGAAGGGTCCTTACGGAAAGAAGGGACATAGAAACGGTCTCGGCAGTTCGATGGGCACATCGTTTGATCTTTTCGGGCTGCGTGATAAGAAGGAAGGGCCAGATGTGCAAGTTGCATCTTCAAGTTCTTTGCCGGTTCAAGAAAAGGAAGATAACAATACCGCTGAGAATACATATAGTCATAAAGCGAGCGCTGCGGAGCGTAAACGGAGAAGGAAAAGGGCCATGGCGGCGGTCATCGTCGACCAGGTCGGAGGCGCCATCGGACAAGTGGCGCTCAAGAACTCCAAGTTCAATCGCGAGCAGGGGCTCGGTGATCTTCACTCTGCGCGGAAGCTGGCGAAAAAACTTTTCAGTGCTCTGAGTGATGCCTATCCTCCGAGGTCGTATCTTGCGGTTGACGGTCGGTTTTGTCTCTTCGTCACATGTGCCTGGATCATGCTCATGTCCTTCTCAGATTTCTATCCGTATTTCAGGACAACGGCGGATGCAGTGAGTAATCTGCTGTTTCTTTAGGATATCTCCTTCATGCAATTGGCTTCTAGCATGCCGCGTTTGCGATCTTCGATAAGGACGGAAACGGTGACATCAGCAAGAAGGAGATGCGTGAAGCTGTGCAAAGAATATATAGAGAGCGCAAAGCCCTTACTCATAGCTTGAAGGTCAGCGTCACGTTGCAGACTTGAGTATTTGCTCTGAACCATATGCAGGACGTCAGTTCAGTCGTCGCGAAGCTAGATGCAGTTCTTTTTTGCGTTGCATTAGTGGGCATTATATTCGTCTGTTTGCTCATCTTCAACAAGAGCAATACCTTGGCCTCCCTTGTACCGCTTGCGACGATCATCTTGGGTTTCTCGTTCATATTTGGACATTCGGCACAGACTTTGTTCGAATCGGTGCGCTTGTTCCATTGATCTTGAAAACAATGACTGCCTATTGACATCGTTGCAGTTAATTTTTATTTTTGCAACACATGTCTTTGATGTTGGGGACCTTGTTATGATTGATGACCAGGTTAAGAGTCTTTTTCTGACTATTGTAAGTATGTTTCTCATTCGGATACGCAGCCTCTCTTCGTAAAGGAATTTGGCCTCTTCTCGACCACCTTCCGTCGGGTCGACGGCCAAGAAATTATAGCGCCCAATGCTTTGCTATCAAGCGCAAAGCTCGTACACAATCTAAGGCGCAGCGGCTCCATGTATGCTCTTATCATGCTTCACCTGAAACATACTCACTTTGGCTGCAGGTGGGAGAGTACTGACTTAATGATCGCTTACGATACCCCGCTTGAAGTTGTTGAGCAACTCAAGATTCGGATGAACGGTTACGTGACCCAAAATAACCGCGAATGGTCAGGTCTGGGCATTAACATTGACAAGATGGAATATCAGAATGCCATCCATCTCATCGTGGCAATGGAACGTGAGTTCATTGTGCACTTCCTCCCTTCCCCATTCCCGGACTCACTCCCCCCTTCTGAGATCAGATCGATCAAACTGGCAAGATTGGGGAGGACGTTGGATGCGACGCACAGCGTTCATGCGTCACCTTAAAACGGTCCTTGAGGATCTTGATGTGAAATACACGATGCCGGTGCAGCCAGTGTTGATGTCCAAGCCTCCTAGTGGACTCACGCAGTCGCCACAGCTGCGACGTGACGGCTCGCGAGACGGAAGCCGCGAGACGCTAGGCAATGCTGGTTCATTCCAGGGCAGCGATTACATGCGTCGTGCGCCCGGACCTACTCTTCATCCAGGGGATGGCACGTTCTAGGGCGTTGTTCCCATTCTCGCATTGGACTGCTGAATTTAAACAACAGTGTCGTGTAGATTTCAATACATACCGTGACTCATCGTCGACGCGGGCATTAGTGACATAGCTGGGAATGGGACGGGCTGCCCATCGATGTTAGTATATTTACGCTTTTACAAGCTCTCACTTCAATATTTTGATCTACGCGAGAGATGCCGTACATACTAAACGAAGATGGGCTTCGGTCGGTAAACATATGTAAGTTACAAGATGTGTGCCACAAACCCGACGCGTCGTGTACCGGGGCCTCAGCGCTAACTAAATACTTAGTTGTCAGTGTGAGACTGTTGAGTCGTGACCATCGCCGCCGCACAATGCACAAGTGCTGTTCACCTTGAGACACTTCCTCCATGCCTTGTATATAGTACTCTATGCACGTTATTTCTTCTGAATCCCCTGACCTCTCCACCAACAGCATGGAGACCTCTCAAATTTCCTCCAAACTCTTCAGTATTCCCTTTTCGCGGTAAGTACAAATATTGAGTACGGTGGAATTTCTTATCCCTTCCCCTTCCTCTAGCTTCGTGTATCTGCTTTCCCGCATCTCGAAGATACCGCCCAGACGCAACAATTACAGCATTTTTGAACGCCAGCGTGATGGCCCTTACCCTGCCCAACGCGTTTTTCAGCGGTGGGTCGACAAACTCCGCGACGAGTATTCCCCCCTTCCTGAGAACTCGACGGCCGTTGTCTTCCGACTACTCTTCCCTGATGAGGACAATGGCCGGAAATATCAAGCGCAGGAAAAGACGCTGGGGGGACAACTCGCCATGGTCTTTTCCGTGTCCACGAAAGCCGAGCATCGGGGTGAGAACCTGAGAAATTGGAACGGTGAACATACTTTCGGATGCCTTGGGAATGAGGTCTATAAAGTCGTCAATGCCACATCTGGGGTAAGACCATCCTACTCTTTGCCGATCTGTTTTGCTGACTGGAACAATCATGAAGGATGGTGGCAACTCTGTGGGCCCACACAGCATGGCCGATGTAGATATGCTGCTGAGCGAGCTGGCCTCCCTCTGCGCCTGGTCAGACGAGTCCGTTCGAGAGTTTTCCATGAATCTCGTCGACCGCACACGGCTAAACGTCTTGATTTCTTTATATGCGAATATGCCAGCTCTGGATGCGGCCTTTCTCACCCAGATCATTCTTAAAGACCTCCGACCAATGCTTTACCCACTCACGGAGACCCACTACACCACATCACTTCTAGATTTCAACAGCAACGCTGTGGAAATGCTCACCAAGGAAGACGCGATGAATGTTTGGGATCCTTCGGGGAGGATGCTCATGGCATACCCTGTCCGTGCCACGCTAAATGACGCCGCTGCATTCTTCGAGGACGACGACGGGGTATCCCCGCCTCAGCCTCGCTTGGGGACGCTCATACAGGTCTCCCCCACCTGCCCCTTGCATGTTATTCTCGGCTAATATCCTGTACACAGATCCCCAAATGCTTGAAAGGCCGAGGTTGCAGGCAATCTCTTCGCCATAGTGACCTTCAAACTTCGAAAAAAATATGGGCTGAGACGAAGTACGACGGTGAACGGGCCCAGATCCATGTTCAGATTTGTCCAAACGGATATGTGGACGTCAAGATATACAGCAAGAATGCGAGAGATTCGACGTCAGATAGGCATGCGGTCCACCCGTGAGTCCCTTCTTTTATACTTACACTTGCACATGCTGACCTTTCGTTTGTCGGAAGGACCATTCTCGAAACATTAAATCTGATTCAACGTCCCGAGAATCTCCCAGTTGACCAGCACTGGCCACAAAAGAACGGCAAAATCTCGTGTAATGTCGTCCTCGAGGCTGAGATGGTCGCTTTCTCGGAGACGTGCGACCGCATCGACGGTCAGATTAATTTGATCTGTGCTGCTTCATCATCCATGAATCTTACTCAGTCACTGATGCAGAATTCTGGCACATACGGAGCTTGATCACATCCACTGCTGCAGGTGTCCGCCGCCGCCTCCAACTTCCGAAGCGCAAGTCGGAGAATCCAAAAACGTAAGCCCCTCTCATCTGTCCTGCTCATTCTCATATTCGAACCCAGGAGAAACATAGTTCCCAGATTTCCCTCATCTCCGACGGCTCAGATGATGCCAAAAGACATCTTGCGCTCGTCTTCTTTGATATTCTCGTGCTTGAATCCGAGTCCCTCCTTTCCAAGCCGTACTCTGCCCGTCGATCTACCCTTGAAAGAGTAATCACGCACATGCATGGTTATGCTCTCTTAGCCGAGCGTTTCCCCATCGACTTGCGCGGTCCCAATGGATTGGCGGGAGGTGAAGAGCAACTTCGGAGGATATTCGCCAAGCATGTGGCTGACTTCGAGGAGGGTGTTGTACTGAAGGCTGATGAGGGTCGTTATCGGGATTACCGGTTCCCATGGGTGAAGGTCCGTACATTTGTTGAAGGCATGATTTTGATAAGGATTGACAGACGCTCAGCTGAAGAAGGATTATATCCCTGGCTATGGAGATTGTCTGGATCTCGCAGTTGTTGGTGCTGGGTGGGACAAGGAACGAGCAAGAGAATTACGCGGTTCGTTTTTTCATGTGAACTCTGCATGTATTTGAGACACATCGGCTGACTCGATTATATGCAGTGGCACCAAGTACCTTCACGACGCTTTACTTGGGTGTTCTATCCAATGCCAAGGTGATAGAAAAAGATGTCAGTATTCCTCTGCTCGTATAAAGATCAATGTGACGCGTCATCCTATAGCCCAGTATTCGACCACATTTCGAAGTGTACTTCACCGTTTCATACGGACAGGAACGCCACAAACTCGAAAAGACGAACTTCATCCTGAAGAGCTCTAATTATACTCGATATCATGAGATCGAGACGGTAGGCACCCGAAGTTTTAACCATGAGGTCGGCTAACGAGCCTCCCTGCATAGCTCGAGTCGAGCCTTGACTATACTTTCACTCTCTCCAATGTCCAGCCGCCCACCATGATGCTCCACACGCCGCTATTAGTTGAGGTATATGGCGCTAGCTTCACCAAAGAAAACGGCAGCAACGTATGTCTCCAGAGTCTGGGTGTATTTTTGCCGGTCGAGAGCTCAAAATTCTCTCAGTATTATGAACTCCGCTGGCCGCGCGTTACCAAAGTTCATCGCGCAAGCGAACGATCTTGGAGAGAGGGCATCACTTTCCAGCGCTTCCAGCAAATCGCGTACGAGTGCGTGGGTCGAGACAGTGCGGACAAAGACGTTGAGGACGAAGTCCGGAGTTTGTGGGGAAAGCCGACATCGGCTACTGCGCGCTGTCCGGTCAAGAGGACCCACACGATCAAGGTCTGGGTTGACAACTTGGAAGAGGTGGATGGCATCATCAAGCCAGCAACTGCAATTGGGAAGAACAAAGAAATGAAGCCAACGATACCTTCCGAAAACGAAAGGATGGGGGAGACAAGAAAACGAAGAGCCGCACATAATGATTGGACGGCGAACAAAGGAAGATCGGCGGTTGATGAAGGGTTGGGAAACCACAAAGAAAACGGAAAGGATGTGACTCGCCCGCCGTCGGGTTCAAAAGGTTATGAGTTCCATCGCTCATCCCCAGCATTTCGGGCTGGCTTCAATGGCCCCTCCAAAACCCAGAGCCTCATCTTCCAGGAAACATCACTTGGATGAAGAGGTAGCCGAGAATACCGGCCTCAATCACGATTCCGAAGATCACAATGCCTCAGGCTCACGGAACTCGAAGAGGCGCAGGCTCGAGCTGGAGACGGCCATCGTACAGGAAACAGAGCTGCGCACACCCTCCAGTACGCTAGCAGCCCAGCGCTCCAACGCCTTCACACGCACGCTCGGACGACCCATTGTGACGCGTGATCCTGGTCGATCCCATGCTGTATCAAGCACACACACCCAAGCACTGACCAGATTCCTGGAAGGGTCCCTCGTCTGGTTTTGCAGACCTTGCAACAATGCATGGGAGTGGTGGCGCCGTCCGAGCATGGGAATCATACCAGACGAAAGCATCATCCACGCCCTTGACTCATTCTTGACTGGATGCGGGTGGAATGACCCATTGACGGCCATGTCTGCGAGGGCAAATAAAGGTGTCATATTTATGGATGAACACGGCCAGGTCGGAAGGAAGTGGGCTGAAGAATCACTGGCTCTTATCCGAGAACGGGCTGAAGACAAAGGTGTCCGGCCGGCTGGGGTGAGGAAGCCGATCTGGGTGTTTGATATGTTCATGATGCGGACCGAGGCATTGGAGGACTGCGGGGGTGATTATGAGCGATTCTTGAAAGTAATCATTCAATAGGCAGAAGATACAGTTGTTTTCTTGAGAATGTACAAGGCTGTGAAGTCTGAAACAGGATTCGAACGGGAAGTTCGAACGCGCAAACCGATCCTGACTCGTGATTCATTGAAGAATCACCTGACTGCAAGATGGCGGTCCTCCGTTGCGCGCGCTTTGCTCAGTACGCGAACCCTTTGCTACCACGTGTGGCTTTGCAGGATTTTGTGCACAGGTTGTTTTTCAACAATGTTATCTGGGGCCTTGTATCCTCCAATTCGTCGCTCAGCACTACGCGCGTTCTCCACCTCGTGTTGCTGGCAGGCCAACCGCGCTCTAGTCTACTCCAAGACTGGTCCACCTCCCGATGTCCTAACCGCATTCACCTACCCGAAGCTTCCCGCGCCGTCTGCGGGCACTCTCAATCTCCGCTTTGTTCTTTCGCCCATAAACCCCTCGGACATTAACGTCATCGAGGGCGTGTACCCGGTCAAACCCCAGCCGTCGTTTCAGACCGTCCAGGGATTGTCTGTGTTCATCGCTGGCAACGAGGGGCTGGCGGAGGTCACGAATGTCGGCGAGGGCGTGGATGACTTTCAACTGGGCGACTGGGTCGTCCTCACAAAGCAGCAGGCGGGCACGTGGAACACGGCGACAAATGCGCATGTTTCAGAGGTGGTGAGGATTCCGAGGAAGGGTAATTTGACCGAGGTCGATGCGGCGACAATCACCGTGCGTCTTGGTTAACTCAATTTCTACTCCTTGTGTTTGAACGGAACGGCTGTGAAGGTAAATCACCCGACCGCCTACAACATGCTCAAGGACTTTGTAGATCTGAGTCCAGGAGACTGGGTGATCCAGAACGGAGCGAACAGTGCTGTGTGTACGCTGCATAACCGATGCCCAATACATTCGCGCCTTACCTCCATAAGTACATTAGGTTGGCCAATCTGTGATTCAGATAGCGAAGTCTCGAGGGATACACACTATCAATGCAGTGCGCAATCGGTGCGCTCGTTACCCCGCTGTGAAACATGCTCATATCACCGCTAACTGCCATTCAGTGAGAATATTGATGTACTACGGCGAGAGTTGATGGACTTGGGTGCAACACAGGTCGTCACGTACGACGAACTAAAGGACAAGAGCGCCCGCAGCAAGGTCAAGAAGTGGACAAGAGGCAAGGTACGGCCTCTGTGTCATTCCACTTTACAGCCTTAGCTTCACCCGCTTCATTGGTGTAGGACATACGCCTCGGACTCAACTGCGTCAGTGGAGAACCTGCGACAATCATGGCACGCTTCCTAGGCCAGGATGCACATCTTGTATCCTACGGCGCCATGTCCAGGCAGCCACTTTCCTTGCCAACATCTCTCTTCATATTTAAAAACCTTATCTGTCATGGATTTTGGCAGAGTCGATGGTACAAGGAACGGAGCAGAAGCGAGAGGGAGAAACTCGTCGAGACCCTGGTAGATCTAATGAACGAGGGAAAGGTACGCACTACAAGTTGCTCAGCCGATTTCTGTGTTTCACCTCACCAATCTGGAATAGCTGGGAGAACCCAAACACGAGATCCTGACACTACACAAGACGGAGAGCGACGGAGAGGCTACGCGGAAGGTGCGAGAGGTAATGACCAGGATGGCTGAGGGCAAGTATGGCAAGAAGGTACTCCTGAGAGTCGAAGAGCCTGACGATTGATGCCGGCTCTGCGATTGCGCTCGGACATCAAGCCCCAGGGTTGGCACCACAGAGCAAGTGAGACAGATGCAGAATGTAGATAGCAAAGTCTGTACATAGAGCGCAATCAACGCATCTTCCTGTCCTCAAAGAACCGCTGCACAACAAGGCAGGATGCATCAACACCCTCCTCATTCACAAAGGAGGAGTACATGTAGGCTCACCTTGAGGTGCCTCAACTGCCACGCGCACGTCCCCAGCAACACCACAATTTGTACAACACTGTACCATACGGCCCTCGAGTTTGTCGTCTCGCTGAGATCCCTATAGTCCGCCTCTCTCTCCCGCTGATACTGCTGCTCCCTCCGGACGTCCTCTAGCTTCATGTTAAGATCCCGGATCTTTGAGGCAATGTCGGAGATGTGCGAGCGGTCGTGCTCGGCATCAGGCTTGGATGCACCAACAACGATGTCAAGGTAGAGTCGAATGTGTGCGGTGGGGCCGAACCACGAGGACGAGTAGTTGGTGGAGAGGCAGATGGTGTGGTCGCCTGCTTCGTGCGAGGTGAAGGTGAAGCGGCCGTCCGGCGGACCCCGTGTTTTGACAACCTGATGGCTGGTTTCGATTTCCTGAGCGCAAGGAACTTGGGGTTCAAACAAATTGGTAACAAGCGCGTGCAGAGGACACGTACCTCGACCTCGACGAGGATTCCTAGCTGGTCATTGATCTCGTACGTCTGCGAGCCTTCCTTCCATTCCAACGCTCGGTAGTGTCCTGACAGTCACCCATACACGACTGAATGTCTACTTAAGTTCAATACGTGGATCGCTTACCCTCGACTACAGTATCTGTCGGAAGCTCTTCGATGAAGCAGCGTTTCTCATTGGCGTCGAGGTAAAAGTGGAGGGCATTAGCGGTGGCGACTAATAGCAAAATAAAGGAGAGATATAGAGGGAGAGATGGTCGTGAACGGGAGGCCATGGTCGTTGGGACCGACAGCGCCTGCTGGCTTTTGCAAGTATGTGGTCGTGTGTTACCGTTTGCAGTGATCCAGAAAGCGTTCAGTGCCCGTTTTGTAACCGTGAGAACTTAGTCCTCGAGCATTCGCTTCAGGCTTCGGCCTCTTCCCCATCCTTCATAGATATTCTCATAAAATATGCAGAGCGACGACGTGATATGGTCTGCCATCGGGCAGCAGTTCTGCTCATACAAAGTCAAGTAAGTCGCGCCCATCGTTCTTCTCGTGCGTTTTCACCTCATGAACGGAGCATTATAGGACTGTGACCCAGAATTTTTGCCGGAATGAATACAATGTTACTGGCTTTTGCAACAGGCAGTCATGCCCCCTCGCAAATTCACGATATGCTACTGTCCGTGAAAAAGAAGGCACGCCTTTGCTTTTTACCCTTCCCTCGTCCATATCGACCAACAGGATTGAACGTCTGCAGGCGTGCTTTACCTCTACATGAAGACCATCGAGCGCGCACATTCGCCCGCACACATGTGGGAGCGTATCAAGCTCTCAAACAACTATACCAAAGCGCTCGAACAGGTCCGCTTCGCTTGCCCATCTTCATCGACATTTGTTTGACCTCAGTCCGTGCAGATCGACAAGGAGCTCATCTACTGGCCAAACTTCACGGTACACAAGTGCAAGCAGCGCGTTACCAAAATCACCCAATACCTCATCAAAATGCGACGCCTCAAACTTCGCGAACAGTGCGCCCCCTTCTCTCCCCCTCCCTCTTTTCTTCTTCCTAACACACAGCAGGCCGAAACTCGTCGGTATCAAAAAGAAACTGGACCGCCGCGAGGCAGTGCGGGAGCGCAAGGCGCTCTCGGCCGCACACCTCGAGCGCACGATCGAAAAAGAGCTTGTCGAGCGACTCAAGTCGAAAGCTTACGGCGATGCACCACTCAATGTCAACGAAAGCGTCTGGCAGACCATCCTCGACCGCGAGAAGTCCAAAAACAAGTCTGGTAAGGTCGCGGCTGATGGAGGAGACGAGGACCTGGACCTGGTGGCGGATGAGACGGATGAGGAGGATGAGGAGGAGTTGGAGGACGAGGAGGAGCTTGAGGAGGACTGGGATGATCGAGAGTTTGTCAGCGATATCAGTGAAGATGAGGATGGGTTGAGTGATTTGGAGGAGGTCGCGGTATGTTATCATTTGTTTGCCTTTTGTCTTATGTTTGCTCAATACTCTTTCATTCTAGGAGGATATGGGCGGTAGTGAGGGAGATGAAGGCTCGGAAGGAGACGATGCACAGTCAAAGGGAAAGGCATCTTTAGGCAAGCGGAAGTCCATGTCAAGTCGATTCCAAAAACCGAAAGGCCGGCCAGCTCGCAAACCAAAACGTACGTTTATTGTCCTGCGGCTCATGCTGCTTCACTTACCCTTTTACTCCTCTCACAGCGGGTGCTCGAATAGAAGTCGAGTACGAGAACGAGATGGAGACTGTGACCAGTCGAAAAGAAGCTCTAGCAAGCTGGTAGCACCCTCTCTACATACCTTCCACTCCGATGTACGCACTTACGTTGATGTATCATCGAGTTGCTCATGCCCGGACGAACATTTGGAATATGATAAAAGATTGAGCTGTGAACATAACGGGCGAACGAGAGTATCAATATGGTGCAAATAATTATCCAATCTAATCAGTCTCGAATATTCAAACCAACAACACAACAACATCAGATGCTCAAGCAGCTTTTTGCGTCTTCTCCCGACGGAGCTCAATCTCCTTCCTAGTGAGGCGGGTCCCAAGGAGGACATCCCAGTGAACAAAAAATGGCTGCGAGAAATTCGACTTGATGCCGACGACCTGGACCCGCATCACGCGTCAGCACACATTCAACTCCGAGACCAATCAATAAAAAAAGAGACGGCCCATAAAAACGTACCTGATGATGAATGTCGTGGTAATCAGCGTTATTCCCGCTCAACCATTGTAAAGGGTCGAAGGGCAGGCTGTAACCACAATGATCGTCGACGGTCTTGCATGTCGAGAACACGAAGAAAAATGCCGCTTGCCGGACGGTCATGAATGACAGCACCTCTGAGAGGACAGCGCCAACAGAGTCGAGCAGGAACCCTTCCAAGGGGTGATTGTATAGCGCGCCAAACGCATAGGGCACATACAAACGGTGGTGCACGGAATGAAGGTGCTTGTAAAGGAACTTATTGACGTGCATACTGCGATGGAGGATGTACTGCCATGTGTCCATGACACACCTTTGCAGCCATGGGTGTTTCAGCAGTTAACCGCCACATGAATAGGAGAGCTAACGTACATGGCCCACAACAGCTGTGCGGCAGGGATGAACCACCAGTAGGTCAAATACACCAATCGGGCACCCTCAGCCTTCAGCCACTGTTCCGCAGCCCTATCGCTCAAGACCACTTGCGCAGAGCGTGCCATGACCCCTGCCAACTGCTCCATTTCTGCGGCCGGATTCACCGAACTATCCTCCGCCGACATCCAGAAAACACCCAAGATAGTCTGTATGACCTGCTGAAACAAGACGGCCCATATCACGGTGGTCCGAGTGACGAGGTTCCGCGAGGCGACTTCAGCAGAGTCATGGATGCGATACTTGTCGAGCCATTTCCAGCCCGAGATGTCGAATGTATGGAAGAGGAGAGACGAAGCCCAGTAAGCTACTACGGGCGCAGCGAGTGAGAGGGCCTGGTCTGATATTCCTGGAAAAAAGGAAGGCCTGGGAACATAGTAGAAAGGGTACTCGTGCCAAAGGTGTTGTTGGGAAAAGAGGGTGCCCGTAGAGTTGATAGAAGCCATTGTCACGCAGGGAACATCGCAGTGATCATGCGATATCCAATCCCCAAATACATCACCCGTGGGAACCATTTTCTCCTTTGGATTTGTCGCATAACGAGTTCTCGCTCTGCCTCGCTGCCTCTCCGCTCTCCTGGCCTTTCCGTTGTCCCTTGTCTCGACCAATGCCTACCTCCAGATTCGAGCCTTCTTCCATCAAAAACAAGTTCAAGCGCGAGGAGATCGCGCACAAAAATAAAAAAGGCCAAAGGTCAGGCCAAGCTGCACCGACGGCTCGAGCAATCAAAGCTCGAGTCGAATGACCCCGCAGCGAAGAAAGTGCGTCGCATGTCCCGCTGCACGAATTCCCAAATACTTAAAATTGAGGGGGGGTGTAGAAACGCCTTGCACAAAATGTCCCGCGCACGCTGGACAATACCCGCGAATTTGACCCCTCCTTCCTCACCGCAGACCCATCTTCCTCTTCCGCCGCGCCCGAAAACACCACCCTCACCTCCTCCGAACCGCCCACGTCTTCCTCGCATCAGCTCGCTGCCGAGTCGGCAGCCGACATCTCATCGGACCCCTTCGCATCGTACTTCACCTCCACCGATGACCCCACCGTGCCCCCGAAGGTTCTCATAACCACCTCGCCCAAGGCGACACGCGTCACATACGAATTCTGCGATGAGCTCGTCGGTATCTTCCCAGGTGCTGAATTCCACAAGCGTCCGAAGAAACACGGCTTTGAAATAGGCAAGATCGCTGGTTGGGCAGCTGGGCGAGGCTACTCGAATTTGATTGTTGTGAATGAGGACACAAAGAAACCCAGTGAGCACCCTCCATCCGGGGTTTCGTTCTTTCGTCTGCCTTTTCCACCGTTTGAGGTCGCGTTGCTAATCATGTACGGATGGGCAAAGATGCCATTACTATGGTCCATCTCCCCGATGGCCCGACTGCATACTTCAAACTCACTTCGATCCAGCTCACAAAACAGTTGTTCGTAAGTCCGTTCCCTTTCCTAATCACCGCAATCCTTCATCTTTTTCGGTCAACTAGCACCATGCACGACAAACGCCGCATCACCCCGAGCTCGTCCTGAACAACTTTGTGACACGACTAGGACACTCCGTCGGGCGGATGTTCCAAACCTTCTTCCCCCCTCTCCCCGAGTTTCAAGGGCGACAGGTCGTCACGCTTCACAACCAGCGCGATTTTTTGTTCTTCAGGCGGCATAGGTGCATCCTTTACAAAGACCTCTTCTTTTCCATTCACAAACTGACATCGCTCATCAGATATGCGTTCCGCACACCAGAGAAAGTCGCGCTCCAAGAGATCGGCCCACGTTTTCACGCTCAAGCTCCGCTCAATGAAAAAAGGCCTTCCCGCCGTTAGAAACCTCGCCGAGCCGGCCAAGCCGCTCGAATTCGACGACTTCGAGGGACTCGAAGATGAGGGGATGGCCGAAGACGGTGCTCCGGTGGACCAAAACGAGGGCGAGGGCATGAATATAGAGGACGGAGCTGGTGAAGAGAAACCGAAGGAGGCCACAAAGAGAGTCCCGCCGAAGGGGGACGAGTACGAATGGATATGGAAGGTACGTGCGGTGTTACGATATTTCTATGGGCCGTCACTCATTCATCGTTGTCTTGCAGCCGGAGCTGGAGAGCACCAGACGCACATTCTTCCTATAGTGCACAACTATCTCGCATATTCTACTTTCTACCATCAAGGACTTTGCTGGTTCTGTAGTGCTTGCCAGCTTGTCTATCCAGTTGCTCACTGGTCTCAATTTGTCAGACCACTAGCAATTCGGCAAGCTTGGTGGGGAAATCCACAATTGTGCTAGTTGCATTCGCCTGGGAGCATCCGTTTCAGTTTGGCTTGCAATCGGATCTCTCTTGTTCACGCGTTCACAGCATCGCCAATCTGGAAATACAACTGATTACAACACTTTACCTCCTGCAAGCATATACTACAGCATGATCCCCCGCCAGATCCAAAAAAAAAAACGATGACCAAAATCAGTTGAAAATCAGCTAGGTACTCCTGACTTCGTTGTCATGGAAGTTGAGTGATATGGAATTGACACAATGACGCTCGTCGGCTGCAAATGGGGCATCGTGTCAAGCTAAGAGTGTTGAATGGGCTACGATGGACGCACTGGGAGTCTTGAAGCCCTCGCCCTTGAAGATATGACCGAGGTGTCCACCGCACGCCGTGCAAGTGATCTCGGTCCTGGTCATACCCCAGGATCGATCCTCGTGTCTGGTCACCGCCCCTGGTATCGCTACAAGGGCACGAAAACGTGGCTAAGACGAGGCCCAGAGAGATGAGGATGGTGGGGACACACCGTCAAAAAAGGCCGGCCAGCCGCACCCGCTGCTGAACTTGGTGGTACTCTTGTATAGCGGGGCGTCGCAAGCGGCACAGGCGTAAATGCCATTTGCTTTGTGGTGTTCGTACTCGCCTGTTCCTGCGGGCTCAGTTCCCTTCTCGCGGAGGACGCGGAACTACATGGAGATGAATTAGCGGGGCGAGCACTGAGTATTGAGAGCCCGCGACCTGCTGCGGGGAAAGGACGGCGCGCCATTCGGACTCGGACTTGGACTTGGAAGAGTCGGACATGGTTCTGAATGTTGAGGATGTGAGTGTGGTCGAACGTGCGGTGGGAAGAACTTTCTGAAATATTTGTGAAAAGCGGTACATGAACTGAAGTGGTGTCCTCCGCCTCGCTCAGCAAGCAACCCAAGTCGCGTCACGAGCCGAGATCACATGACATGCCGACCCTTTTCGATCGAATTTCTCGCTTTGAATTTCCGTCAATTCCTCATTGTCCTCGTCCCCGTTCGCCAAAACAAAAATCACAAATATGCTACCCCGTCATCTCCGTCGTTCTATACCCGCGCCTGCAGCTTTGCGTGCTGCTGCACACGCTCAGCGCATCGCTCGCCCGTCGTCTGCTTTTCGTATAGCACACGCTGCCGTTCCCCCCGTGTCCGTTTCTGCTGGACGGGCATTCCATTCGTCCGCGCGACGAGAAAACGACATTCCAAAATCTCCCTTTCAGACGTTTGTTGATGTTCTCAAGGACGAGCTCAGGAAGAACAGGGAGTTGCAGGATAATGTCAAGCAGCTTCAGGGTGATGTGGACAAGTTCCAGGATTCGGAGGCCATGAAGAAGGCGAGAGCGGCGTACGAGCGGGCGAGGGTGCGTATCTCCTGTCCCCTTTTCTTCACGTCATGTACTTTGTACTAACTTTCAAGTGTTTTGGCGCAGTTGACGTCAAGTATAAAGGAGAACCCACGATTACGTGCTGCCGCTGAGGAACTACGGAAGCGCGGTGTCAAGGTCGGTGACGCTGTCGGGGAGGCATTGAAGTCTATGGAGGAGAGCGACTTGGCTCGTGCGGTATGAATTTTTACTCTTTGCGTTCCGTCGCATTGTTGAGAACTTTGCTTCCTAGATCTCCCGTGCTTCTGCTGCCGTCACATCCACTATTGCATCCACGACAGAACCTATTCGCAATACTACCGCATACAAAACTCTCGCTGAGACCCTTGTAGACGCTCTTGATGACTCGGGTACTGCGAAGCACGCTGGGTTTGAGGAGAAGGAAGAGAGGAGAAAAAGACGACAGATACGCCTCGCAAAGGCTGGGAGGGAGGGACGAATGCAGCAACGCGTCGTTGCAAATGCCGCGTCCGTACACATTTCACGTCCCTGGTTCCTTTGACATTTAAAACCTAATCTTTTCCCATGAATTACACAGAGCAGGCTCCGCTCTCGTCCTGCACGCCTCGTCGCCCCGACAAGAGCGCTGGCAACGGCTCAAAGAGACAAATCCCGTCCTGCGGTACTTCTCTGAGCTTAACCAACAGTATCAGGAGTCCGAGAACCCCGTCATCTCGTCCATGCGCTCCGTCACGTCCACCGTCTCATCGTGGTTTGACGAGAACGAGACTGCCCAGGTGATGCGCATGATGAAGGCGCTCGACCCATCGTTCACGATGGAGTCATTTGAGAGGGAATTGAGAGAGTACATCGTGCCGGAAGTCGTGGATGGGTATTTGAGCGCGGATCAAGAGGCGTTGAAGGCATGGTGTGGCGAAGCCGTAAGTTTCCTCTCAGCTGAAATTGAGAAGGAAGAAATTGACGGATGCATATTGCGTCCATGACCTATCTCTTTCTTCTTCTTCGTCTTGCAGACATACAATGTTCTGTGGGCAACGATGGAGCAGTACCTCCGCCAAGGGCTCATCTCGGATTCAAAGGTACTCGACATCCGCCAAGTCGACGTGTCCAAGGGTACCATCCTCGAGAACAATATACCTGTCTTCTTAATCACGTTCGCGACGCAGGAGGTGTTGCTGTTCAGAAACGCGAAGACAAGAGAGGTTGTGGTCGGTGCGGAGGACAAGGTCGAGCAGTGTCACTACGCGGCGGTCATCACGAGGGTTGAGGAGAACCTGGGCGACGAGTTGACAGGTGGGTGGAAAGTCGTCGAGGTATGTATCCTTTTCCTTTGGACATCGTTATACGCTTTTCTCACTGCCCAATTCTTTCCATTCTAGATGGCAAGGAGATCAGCACGAGCATACCTATGAGTGATCCTAGATCATCATCCAGGATGTTCTGTACGATTTCCCGACCTCCCAAAAGTTTTGCCAGATCTCCATTGTCTTTAGACGTCAATCTCATTCACCGACTCGTCGCATGACCCGCTAGCACCAGTACTCACGCACATCACAACCACCACTCCGGATATATCTTACGTGTTGCATACTTACGTAGCTGAACTTGACGTTGACGCGTTCAGGTTAATGCACTCATACAGGCTCTGCATCAAATGTCCGGCTGAAGAGCTTCTAAATGCGCCATCCATATTTTGATTCTGCTAAATTCATCGCTAATCCTCGGTGCGTTCTGCTTCGGTTATTGTGCTTTGTACAAGATGAGTATCCAATGCGATTTGAGTTGATTCAATTTACTTCTGTCTGGCTTATACTTCGACTGTAAAGAAAGGAATATACGATATGCTGGGAATGAGACACGAGGTGGAGACGAGACTAAGAGTGCGAGCTTGAGTGTGATGAATGGATGTGGTTGGGAGTAAATCGGATAACGGGAGGATGGAGTTTACATGCCCTCCATGGTCTGCAAGAGCTCGTCGAGCTCCGCTTTCGATGCGCGGTATTTCTCTTGTGCTTCCTATGGAATGATGAAAGGCATTTGAGTGAATATCGTGAGGTAGGGTTGGATTTCACGTTGCTCCGCACGATGGCAGAGAACGGCCAACGATGAGCAGGAATCCGCACCTCGTACTTCTTCTCCCACTGATCGCGCTCCTGCTCCACGCGCTGCACCTGCCGTTCAAAGTGTTCCGCCTTGACATCGACCTGTCGAAGCCTGTAATGATCATTCGATCAGTCCCCGGGGTGATGCCACTCCGAGCGGCACAGAACACGCACTTCTCAACAGTCTCTTTGAGACTCTTCTCGGAGGCATCAAGCTCCTCCTCTAGCAGTTGAATCTTGCGGAGCAGACCCTCGTTCGTCGTCTTGCTCTGCTCGCCCTCCTCCTTCGCGAGCTTGGCGTCGCCCAACTTGCCCTCGGCCTCCTCGAGGTCATTCTCCAGCACGGTGATCCTGCGCTCCTTGGACAGGATTTCTTGGTCCTTCTCCAAAATTATCTGCTCGTACTTCTTGTTCTTCGCCTCTGCCTCTTCTGCGCGGGTCACGGCATTGTCCGCTTCGGTACGCAGATGCGAGAGTTTCTGAAAATATCCACGTTGACTGAACGTTGTATAAATATATGGCGGCGACAGCGAACCTCCTTTATTTTCTCCATGGGTGAGTGCGGCTGAGATGAAGGACACAGTTGAGGGTGGGCAAGGGCAGGTGAGACGTAACGGTATAGAGCGGGCGAGTATAGCGGAGTCTCAACCACGTAGACGCCGTGGGAAACCTGGTTTCCTAAATGAGGCACGTGATATTCCCAATGCACGGTGACTCCGAGTCGTCTCTCCTCCTTCTGCCCATCCTGCCTCCCGCATCTGTATCTTGCTGACCGCCAGGATGACAGCTCCTGTGCCTCAAGAAGGTATCCCGTTGGACTTATAAAATTTTATCTTTGACGTAATCGTATCTGATCGTTTGTGCGGCAGAGCTTCCGATCCTTGAGAAGGTCATCAAGTACGCATCGTCCACTTTCCAATTTCTGAACGCGTATCTCATCGATTGCTGGGTAGTATCCGAAACCGTCTTACTGTTCTCAAAAAGGATCGAGGGGATTATATCAAAGCCTCAGATGTCAACAGTTTGTACCAAGCCACCATCAAGCAAGGTCAGCAGCCCCTCTGTTTCCCCCCTTCATCCCCCATAGTCGGCCGGTATTCACACCGTCCTTTGCAGTCACGAAACTCAATGATGTCCGCGAAGAAAAAACACCGTCTAGCAATCGGCTCGACACCACCCTCGCCGATGTCTTCAACCTTCTCTCCCTTTTCTTCCTCACCATTGGCAAAACTAAAGAAGCACCTGCCACATATTCTCAGCTCGCTAGTATGCGGGTAAGTCTATCCGACCTCTTCCCGGGTAGAAGCTTTGCTTCGTGCCCGAAATTGCACCGTGCGGCATCAATAGGATTTCATTTGCCCACTTTGTGTCCTTCTGAGTCCCCTTTGAAGCCGCGAGCAGCATCGGCCGAAGCACATGCGGAGCCGTGGAATGTGATTGCTCGTACGGTTATAGCTGACTATTTCTCGCCATTTCAGCAAATCCTCGACCACATGAACGAGTCTGCCATCTACAACGAAGCAGACCTCGCACCCTTCCACCGACGGCTAACCGAGCTGCGAAACATCATAAAGCACGACGCGGACAGTGGCAAGCACCCCGAAGCCATGACAAAGCTCCTCGAGCGGCAGCTTGGTGAATGCGGTGCGTTGATCCTTCACAGATGCATGCCGTATACTATGACCGGCCAGTGATGTCCGTTACTGTGGACTGACGGTGTAATATGCCTGATTTCGTATAGAAAGCATTTTACGATCTCTGCAAGACTCCCTGGCGGTTCTATCCGTCGAGCTCATCCCTATACACGAAAAACTCGTCAACATCCGACGAAAGCTGGTGGCACTCGCGGCCAAGGAAGGTCCACAAAAGGCCGAGCTCAAGCCTCTTCAGGAAGAGCTACGAAAAATTGACTCGTTGAGTATTCATCTCACTCACGTGCCTCTCCACGCGCTTATATTTATCTACTCTGTTCCCCCGTCGTGTCGCTGACCCACTTGTATGACTCATTCGGATTCCGTATCCACATTCGTACCGCGCATGCCGTAGTAAACGCGTCGACGGCAAGTTCCTTGGCCCCGGAGGTATGATCCCGGCCTCCCAAGCTATCTGCTCTTCTCTGCTCGAAGAATGCTTTGACATCGTACAAGAAATCCGTGCACAAGAGGAGTCTAAAAACGTCGCGTCCTCGCTCAAGCCTATATATGATCGTCTCAGGGAACTTCGTATAGAGCTCGAGGGACTCGCACTGACGCATCGGTGGTCTCTGCGTGAGACAGATCTGTGGAACTATTCGCTCAGCTTGCAAGAGATCGACAAGATGCGGATTGACGGCAAGTTTATGGATTCAGAGGGGAATCAGCCAGCGGGACAATACGTGGGCTATCCATTTTTTTTCTCTTTCGAGCAACGCAAGGCTCAGAGTACTTATGCCAGGTTTTACTGTACCTCCTGCGGCGATGTTACGGTGTTATCTATCGGCTGCTTTCGTCCAGCGAACCCGTGTCAGAAGAACTCATGCCCATAGTGTGTTTTCCCACCGACGATCTTCACATGCACCTGCTGAAGTGCTGGGCATTTCTAGGCAAACAAGTTATCGACGGTGAAAAAATGCTTGAACGAAGTCCTGAAGTACGGCGGTCCGTTCAGCCCGCGTGACCTCTATCCTGTGCGTGCGCCACTTCTGCTCGTTGGCTAACCGCTCTTTTCCGTCGCGCACCCACACCCAACTTCCCCTCCTTCCTCCCCTCCTTTTACCCCCCTCTTCTTTCCCATTTAACCTCCTGCGGTATGCGTCGCGTTCCGCCGCTCGTAGCCACTTTGACATTGTTCAACCATGTACTGATCATGTGGTCGCCCTTTACAGTATCAGCTGGCACTTTACCAGATCGACTCGATGCGAAAGGACGGGAAGTTCATTGGCATCGACGGGACGGTGCCCGAGGGACAGGGCATCGTCATGGCGCATCTTAGCGAATGCCATGAGCTATTGGAAATGGTGCGTCGTCGCACGACCAACGTCCCCCTTGCGAGTCATAGATTTATACTGACCTGTCGTGCTATCCCCCCCTCTCTGACAATCGCGAAACAGCTCAAGCAGTCGATGGACGAGCACGACGACGAGGATACGGAGGAGGACGACATGGACACGGCCGAACTCGTCTCGGGAGCGAGCTCCGACGACGACGACTAGCCTGCCAGTTCCCGACCTCCGTATTCTTCTTTCCCTCACCACCACGTTTATTTCTGCTCGCCCACGATCGGCACGTTCTGCCGAACCCAACACTGTATGTGGGCTACCCACACCCTCGGAAACTTCCTTTCGCCCTTATTTCGTTTCCCCCACTTTTATCTCGTTTCCTTCCGTTCCGTTTACGTTTCGTCTTCTATTTTTGTCCCCCTCCCCCTTCCCTCCCCTTCTCTTTCTTCCTCTCCTCACCTAAATCGCGGACCACGTTGCCTACAACATACAGCGGAATGAATGTCCCTTCTCCGCCTGCCCCTCTTATTTAATTTCATCTCGTGTAGTCTTCTTGCCTCGTCTCTTCGTTCCCTGTTCGTTTGTCTATCCTGGTCGCAGCTCTGTTTTTGTGCATTTCATTTCCCTTCTCCTCCGTCTCCTCCGTCTCCTTCGTTCCTCTCTATCTCTCTATATAAAGCCTCGTCTTCTTTTCCCTTCCCTTCCGCTCCTCTCCGTCCGAAGATCCATTCCCGTCTGCCGTGCCCTTCTTATGCTACTATGTACTTTGAATCGAACTCCAAATATAGAGATTCTCAGAGTCTCGGGCCTCAATCTCCGCGTGTAGCCTTTGGAAGAATCTCAATGTACATACTCGACGGTCCTGAGAGTATGGCTGTCTCCGTGTGGGATCTCGGGACTGCGCAATCCTTCCCCGTTGCCTTTCTTGTCGTTGTGGATGGTTCCGTGCGATCTCTTCAAAAAGAAAACAATCCATCACGCATGTTGGTCATGAAAGCCTTAATTTCATTTCCCAAAAGACCGGCGCGCGTTGCGGTCAAGCAACTCTGTATACCAGCGACGCACACACACACGTGTGACGAGAGAGGAAAAAGAAAGAGGAAAAAATGAAAGCATTATGTATTTTGAGTTCGGTCGATGCTCCCTTAGCTCAATGCGTCCCGCGACCTAACAGTATGGGGGATGATGGGTAGTCTAAGAGAATTGCGACACGTGGTCCTCGACGACCTTCTTGATCTGCGCCTCCACCTCGGGGGAGACGTTGCCGGTCGCGATGGACTCGAGTAGCTTGGTCTGCTGGGTCGTGATGTACTCACGGAACTCGGCCTCCCACTTGGTGATCTTGTCGACGGGGACGGAGTCGAGCTGGGTGGATGAACGGAGATTAAACGGCGTTATGCATATAAGAGGCAAGGACTTACGAGACCGTTAACACCAGCGTAGATGATGGGAACCTGGACCTCCATGGCCATGGGCTGGTACTGACCCTGCTCTGTATTCGGCAAACATGATTGAGCATATGTTCCACACAATAAAAGAAACAACATACTAAGGAGCTCAGTTAGACGGGCACCACGGGCGAGGAGGAAGCGGGTAGAGGCATCGAGATCGGAACCGAACTGGGCGAAGGCAGCGACTTCACGGTATTGCGCGAGGTACAGCTTCAACGAACCAGCGAACTTCTTCATGATCTTGCTGAAGACCCAATGCGTCGTGAGCAATGCCATTTCCAAGAGAAAAGAAGGAACTCACGTCTGGGCAGCGGAACCGACACGGGAGACAGAGAGACCGACGTTGATGGCAGGACGGACACCACGGAAGAAGAGCTCAGCCTCCAAGAAGATCTGGCCGTCAGTGATGGAAATGACCTATATCGCAGCCGTCCGTAAGCAATTCGAGTCTACCCATTGGCAGAGGCAACGCACGTTCGTGGGAATGTAGGCGGACACATCACCACCCTGGGTCTCAATGATGGGCAGGGCAGTGAGGGAACCTCCACCGAACTTGTCGTTCATCTTGGCGGCACGCTCGAGGAGACGAGAGTGGAGGTAGAAGACATCACCGGGATATGCCTCACGACCAGGAGGACGACGGAGAAGGAGGGACATTTGGCGGTAAGCGACGGCCTGCTTTGACAAGTCATCGTAGATGATGAGGGCTTAAAAATGAAATTGAGTCAACATACACGATTTTTTTTTTTCACTACACTTACCGTGCTTGCCGTTGTCACGGAACCATTCACCCATAGCGCATCCAGAGAAGGGAGCGAGGTACTGAAGGGGAGCAGCCTCGGAAGCGGTAGCAGCGACGATGATGGTGTACTTCATCGCGTCATTCTCCTCGAGCGTCTGGACGAGCTGAGCGACAGTAGAACGCTTCTGGCCAATGGCGACATAGACACAGTAGAGTTTCTTGTCCTCGTCCTTGCCATCGTTCCACCGTTTCTGGTTGAGGATGGTGTCGATGGCGACGGCGGTCTTACCGGTCTGACGATCACCAATGATCAGCTCACGCTGGCCACGACCGATGGGCACCATGGCGTCAATGGGCTTGATACCCGTCATCATGGGCTGGTTGACGGAGCGGCGGGGAAGAATGCCGGGTGCCTTGAGGGAGGCTCGGCGGCGCTCGGCGGCCTGAATGGGGCCCTTGCCGTCGATGGGGTTGCCAAGAGCATCAACGACACGTCCGAGGAGCCCAGGACCGACGGGAACATCGACGATCTGGCCGGTACGCTTGACGGTATCGCCCTCCTTGATGAGACGATCGTTACCAAAGATGGAGACACCGACATTGTCGGCCTCCAAGTTCAAACACATGCCACGGACACCGGAAGAGAACTCCACCATCTCTTCGGCTGCAATATGGAGAGTGCGGTCGGGAGAGTGTACATCAAGGACAAACGGGCACGCTTACCCTGCACGTTCCGAAGACCCCAGACGCGTCCGATACCGTCACCGACGCCTGGGAAGCGCCGTGGGTTCAGGGTGAGAAAGGGAGAGTTGGCATGCGAGGAACCTACTGAGAACGCGACCGGTCTCCTCAACATTGCTGCCAACGGAAGAGCCAGCTATCCGAGACTCCAAGATGGAGGAAACCTCCGATGCAGCTGAAATGACGTGTCACGACCGGCGCAAGTTAATAAAACGAAAGGCAACACAACGGGAGGGCGCGCGCAAGACGGGGGTGAGTAGAAAGAAACGGTAAGAGTGAGGAGGGGAGCGGAAACGCACCAGGCTTCGCAGTAGCGTACGAGCGTGCAACGGTCGGTGCAACGCGGGATGCGCCCTGAATTTTTGAGAGTTGTGTGATGAGACGCGGACGACAACGACGGGGCCGAAATGAAAGAAATATACCTTTGCGTTGGCGGCGAGCGCGACGGCGCGGGCAGAGTTTCTAAGGGCGAATCTGTGCATGGAAGGGAGGTGGGATGGGGAAAAAACGGAAAGACTGAGTGGAGGACGAGGACCAACGTTCCGGCTAACCGCGACAATTCAAAGTTCAGCTTGGAGCGGAGCCCGAATCGTTCCGACAACGCCCCTTCGCTCATCCTCCAATCCCATCGGGCGCACTCGGATTCAGCATGGCCTCTCTCCTGCGACGTGCGTGCACCTCGTTCTCCTGCCAGACGAACTAACTGACCGACAAATAAATATTTCAGTGCGCCCACCAGTCCGTGCGCTGCACACCCTCNCCCAACCGCCATCCACCACCGCCGCGCTCTCCCTCATCCGCTCCCAGCCGAGCCAATACGTGATCGCCTCAATCGCTGGCAGAAAATACCTCCTCGCACCCCGCGACCTCCTCACCGTCCCCCGCCTCAACGACGTCTCCGTCGGCGATGTCCTTTCTCTCTCACAAATACACGAGATCGGTTCCCGCGAGTACACCCTCCGCGGCAACCCCGACATCGCTCCCGGCGCAATCGCAGTAGAGGCCACTGTAGTCGAACACACAAAGGGCAGGATGGAGCACATATTCAAGAAGAAAAAGCGAAAGGGCTACGAGAGGACCATCGACCACAAGCAGACCTACACGCGCCTCAGGATCGGTCCCATTGACATCCGTTTGGGTCAGCAGTCTTCATCATAGCATTCCTTTATAATTCTCCAGCATTTGTTCTTTCTTATCTTTCTGTCGCTACGAGTTGACAATGGCATTGGTATGGACATATCACAGTGTGAGTACTTATACACGCAAATGACCATCATATCTCCCCCTCCTCCGGCGTTTCTTCTCGAACGTGCGCAGTGCGCTCCGGAGGTCGCTCGTCCGCCTCCTTCGGCGGTGCCTCAGGCTCCCGGTCGTATCTTGGTCTCTGCAACGTCATGTCAGTCAAGAGACGCGTGAAAGAAAAAACCTGCGCGAACCTTCTCCGACCTCTCCTCCTTCTCATCAACCACCAACTCCCGCGACTTGCGCCTCCGGTCCTCTCGTTCATGTTCCCGGTGATGCTTGGAACCCTTGTACCCAGCGTACCGGTCCCTCTCTCTATCTTTATCCCTGTAATCCCGATCACGCTCCCGTGGGTACTCGCGCGCACGGTGGTACGCGTCATGGTCCTCATGACCGCGATGGTATTTTGAGGTTCCCCGCTCCTTCTCGTAGTCCCGATCCCTGTAGTCGCGCTCCCGGTCCCGCTCCTTCTCTCCACCCTTCTCGCGCTCGCGCTCACGTTCGGGCTCCCGATGCGACGCCGGCTCCTTGCGCTTCCGACTCGTCGTCGACGCACCATCTTCTGACAGTTCACGCAGTCGTTCCTACGTACACACGTTAGTGAATGCCCATTCATACAAAGGCACGTATCAAAAGTGAGACACACCTTTTGTCGCTTTATGTATTTCGCGAATGCCGCACGCCTGCCATCGTCATCCAGCATTTTGTATTCAGGCAGATTCTCAATCATAGGGACGACCTGCAACGTTAATTGAGTCGGAAATGAGTAAAGGCACATAGCGAGATCGGAACGAAACGCACGTCTTCGTACGACATGTTGATGTCAAGCGGTTCAGACAGTTTCTTCATAGCATACCGCAAGTCATCCTGCATGTGTCGCTGCTTCCTCTCTGCGCGACGTTTTTCGTCTGCCTGATGCTTGATGGCCTGATCACGCAGCTAAGAATCCACAATGAAAATACCATCAGCAACAATCCCGCTTAATGAGTGTAAAGTCAAAAGTGACATACAGTCTTGAAAACCTCCTTCACCTCTTCATCCGTCAACTGCTTCGCACCCTCATCAGTATTGTCCTTGACAATCTTCACAAATGCATCCTCCTCAGTTTCGGCTGAAATCACGAACAACTTCGGCTTATCAATCGCCTCTGCATTCCCTTCCACATTTCCCTCGCCCTCAGCCTCCATAGGGTTCTCATTGGACGTCTGCAAAGCTTTCGCGTGTTCAGCCTCCAGCTTGACATTGTGACGCCTGACGGCCGCCTCCGTAATGGCGACCTTGGCATCGAGCTTCTGGTCCAGCTCATCGACGACATCCCAAAAGAGCTCGATCGGGTTCGAGCCGGGCTTGCCGAGCAGGTCCAAGTAGCGCTTGTCGTCAGAAAACCGGCGATACACTTGCTTCCACTTTGACCGCGCTTTGATCTCACCCGCCTCGACCAACTCGCGGAGGAGTTTCTATTGCAAAAAAAAATGCGAATGCGAATGCGAGCGAAATCACATGTGTCAATCACAGTGAAAGACGGAGGGAACTGGACACGCACCTTGAACCCCTCGCGCGCCTTGCGCTCCTTGCGCGTCTTTTCCACCTGCCGCCTGCGCGTCTGCTCATCAAACTCGCGCTCGCGCACGCGACTGTAGTCCTCGAACGCGAGCAGGATGTCAAGGTTCGGCAGGCTCTGCAAATCCTCGTCCGTCTTCCACTCCTCCGAATCGAGCACGAGCGAGTGCGCCGTGCGCCACTTGGTCAGCACGTCCACGTCCAGCTCCTTGAACAGAGATACCAGCTTTGCCGTCGCCCGACTGCGCGCCGCCCGGCCTTCTTGCTGTCATGCCGTGTCCCGGAAATAGGTCAATCAATCAATCATGCCGAGACTCTAAAGAGAGATGGGGAGGAACGGTAAACGCACCACATCACGCTGTTTCAGTTCGGCCACGTACTCTTCGAAGATGAGCCTTCGCTCGGCCTCAATCTTCGCCTGCTGCCAAATAGGATGCTGTGCGAAGAGACGGTCCGCGGTCGGGAACGTCGTGTAGTGAAAGACGTTCGGGTTTCCCTTGAGCATATTGCGGATCGCCGGGCGAATCTTCGCCAGACGAGCTTCGCGTTCCTCGTGTTCTTTCGCTTTGAGAGCGTCGACGTACTGCAACATTACCGGTGTCAACATACCAATTAAACTCTAGGTGCACTAAAAACAGCGTCACACGCACCTTTTGCCATGCCACCTTTTTCTCACCGAGCGTGTTTAAAGCCTTGTANAAGGG
Source organism: Bondarzewia mesenterica (assembly GCA_004802705.1). Taxonomy (NCBI): domain Eukaryota; kingdom Fungi; phylum Basidiomycota; class Agaricomycetes; order Russulales; family Bondarzewiaceae; genus Bondarzewia; species Bondarzewia mesenterica. The sequence goes on from SGPL01000051.1 coordinate 88,301, forward strand.
ATCCGTGATGATCGCGCGCATAGTCTGGTCCCAAGTCCAATTNGCGTCTACACCCGCTTTGCGGAGCAAATACATGAATGCCTTCTCACCCTCTTCAACCGTAGTGAATCCGTTGTGTGGAATCGTCGGCTCATCGGGGAGGTTGGGACGCGCGGGGAGCACTGAGGCGGCGTTTAAGGGCAGGCTAACGACCTGCCCGTTCAGCTGCTCCATGCCTGCCTCNNCGCCCAAGGGCGCAAGCGCGGTGGACTGCGGTGGCGCGCCGCCAATNGGTGCGAAGCCGGGAGCTATCATAGCTGGCGCACCACTGTGCAGATGCTGGAAGTGAGAGGAAGCATNTTGAAGAAGTAACTGAATACGTACGGAACAGGAGCGGGCGGGGGTGCCGCTTTCACTTCCTTCTCGACTTTCTCGAGGAGCAAGAGGAGCTCTTCCGGCATGTCCCATTTCGACTCTTTNGTTTGGGTCTACANATATCAAGGACGATTGTAAGTGAGTCTCAAGACGCGCATTTATCCTGTCTCACATTGTAATAATATTTTCGTCCTCCCGAGAAGTACTCTTTCCATGTCGTTTGNTTGAGAGCGCGCTGCGGATCATTTTGTCTGATTTAGAAACACGGAGGCTATGTCATGCTCGTACGCACCTCGAATGGTGATTTCAAATCTAAGTGAACGAGGCATNAGAACACCGTCAGAGGTCACAGATAGAATAAACGCACCATCGGGTTTCTCCCAAACACTCTCCCGTGTCCCGGTGTTGAACCAGTAAGTCCTACCTTCGGGGTTCCTGTGCTCCGTCTGCAAGCAATCCACGTCGGTGTGATCTCTAAGAAAAAAGCAAAATGACAAGCGCACTCACCCACACGTTCATACTCTATTCTTGAATACGGTACACTGGAGAGCAGGGAGATTTAGTTGCGAACACGTCAAGTCAAGTTGCAAGTATGCGTGCGCCACAGGTACGGTTTACGGAAGAAAGCAAAGGAGTTTTCCGGAGTTTTCAGTCGGAGCTTGTTTTCATGTCTGTTCATCTGCGACAACGATATATCCAAAATATATCCAATCCAAGTACATGAATACCCATGAAATAATGCTNCCAGCACTTCAAACATTTTTCTNCTANCCCCCTCGCCTTCAAGCAAGAAAGCATCGCCAAGGTGGCAGTCCGCGGCCCTGTGGCACGATGGACGAAACACAATCCCAAAAGAAATCTATATGAATTATAGCAACCGTATGTTACCGCCATACTTTTGCGCTCGCTGCAACGTAATGCGGGANATCGAAAAGAAAAAGGGAGTGGAGGTCACGTATGCCAGATCGTCTCCCCAACGACTATATGTNCTNAAATCTCATACCTTCCCCTCCTCACGGANGCTCTTCCAAATGTCCTCCGTCGCCGCCCTAATCCTCATCCCTATGCTCCCAACGCTATCCAGCGCAGGACGCACGTCGAGCGAGAACACGGGCGAACCATCCGACANTGGTGGTGCGCTATAGTAGTCGATCACGTAGCGCACTTCTTCGCCCGTCGAGGGACGACGAACTACCCAATCGTGCCGGTCGAACGGAGGCTCATTGCTGGGTAGAATCAAACAGGTAAGCATCGTCTCATCAGTGCGAACAAGTGGATAGGAAAGACGCACTTGAAACGCATCGGCAGCAGCCACCCCGCGAGGAGCCAAAACCGCGCTTTGGGTGAAAGTTCGCCTGGACGTCCTTTGAACTTGACGAGCTGCAACTGTTCGTCCCTAGATAGCGCATAAGCAAGCAGCCGGACAGTTTCGGTCACCCATATTCGAAAAGAACAGTGCACTCACTTNTGCACCTGACTCTCCCACCGCTTGACTTCGTCCCACGCCATCTCATTCAAGAAATTATGTATCTGCACCATAGTCTCGACATGCTCCTCCGGNGTCTCCCATCCCTTCCTAGCCAACGCATTGTGNAACTGCTGAGGCGATGGGTACTCCCATCGCCCATCCACATCGCGCGGTATCGAGGACGTTTCGCGCTCAGTGGGNAGATAGGATGACTGCGAAGGTGCTGGGGTCTGTGTGAGCACGGGAATTTGGTTCCGTGGGTTAAGTTCATCAGCGTGGATGGGGCATTGAGCGGGTGCGGACGAGGAGGACGATGGTGACGGCGTAGAGTGCTGNACAGGACAGCTAGAGNNAGATGANGAGNNGGNTGNTNTTGACGGAAGTGAAGAGTGGTCGACTGGGCAGCCGGCGGGNGCTGCAGGTGCGGGAGAATGCTGGACGGGGCATCCGCCTGAAGACGCGCTNGAGAGATNNTTCTGTGGGGNTGAAGCTGTTTGTCCCATGTCTGTCANCTCAGTGAAGAGTGCTGCGAGTGATGCAAAAAGGGAGGTGATGATAATATTTACACGGAGGGCGTTGCAAACGGTTTGTTGCGCACGAAGAAAATTCGGTGCCCGGGATTGGCCGGGACGCCNCGGTCACGCAGTCACGTTATTTGTTTGACANTGGANGANNNNGANCNNNNGNNCAGTNCCNNCNGNNTC